>JAWNNO010002933.1:0-39385 GCA_035044985.1 Lordiphosa fenestrarum
TATTGTCTAGGACCATTTTCCTAAAAATGTTTGCTGTGTGTTTTAGACATGCAAATATTGTAGCAACTTCTTATTATCTACTGATTTGATTTGGTAAAAGTTCTTCTCCGAATACTCCGAAAAGTGGGTACGTCAAACTTTTACAACAGTTTTTTAACCCACAAGCCTGTGATCTTAAAACGAGGCTTAAATAAAAAGAGAGAGCCGGTATTTCTTAACTCCAAAGACAGCCACCTAAGACTGATGCCTAGCCTCTAGCTGAACCCATACGAATGAAAGTTCAAAGTCAAGAGGAAATTGCGAAATCGTTTGGACACAAAGTTTCTTCAATATAACACCTGTTTAATTAAATTTTGTACTAAAACTGTCATTAAACATAAACGCAGTGTGAACGTCGTGCAAAGAGACAAATATAAAATCCAAAAAACCAGCTGCTTGGCTTAGCTGAATTATGCACTGTGATTTCTCTGCTGGTGCGTTGAGATGTCGACTACGTACTCGCAGTACCAAGGGTTCATAGTTTGAACACGACAGAGGGGAAGGTAAAGTAAAAACGAAAATCCGTACAAAGAGTGAGGACATAATTTTTCACACACTGATCAAAGAATTTTAGAAAATTGCACCTTAATTTTATTGTACAGCATGAAGGTGTTAAAGCTTTAGGAATTGTGTGTCCTATAGTTGAACGCCTTGACGCCTATTTTAGGGAATATTTCCTAAGTCTTAAGACCATTTTTTGGGCTTTTCAGGTAACTTATTTGTTTGGTCAATCCAAAATTGATTGATGACAATGCCAAATACTTGGGAGTCATTCTGGATAGAAAACAACTCATTGAAGGAGAACAAAAGCGAACGCATAAGAGAGGTAATCGTTGTTCTTTTCTCATGTAAGAAGGCTTCAAGCTAAAAATAGTTTAGTTACCTTTCTTTAGCACATCCACAGAAAGAAATGGGAGCTAAAGTAAAAGTCGCTAGTGCCCGACTTGAATATACCCGTTATTTTGGGGATTTAATGTTAAATAGCATTTTCATATGTTAATCAACAGAGCATTAACATGAATGTAAGCAGGTCCACATAACGTTAGCAAATAGCGCATGCTATGCAAAGAAGCGCTCTCAGAGAAGAAATTGAGAATTTCATACTTGTATCAAGAATGCTTAATGTCAGAAGAATGAAAATTCTAATCCAAAAGCAAAGTTCTTGATCCAATTTCGATTTTTTGTTCCCATTTGTCTTAGTACAAGAGCTTCAATACTTGAAACAAGTACGAAGCGTTTTCAAATCAAGTAGTTAAAATCTTGAATCAAGTGTACAGAGAACTTAAATCACAGATTGCTTATTGAGGAATTAAGAGCATAAAGCAATTTCTAAACCTTGGAGTTTTCTTTCTTTTATTAAGAGATCATCAGGATCAAGACTAAAATCGTTACCTCTTGAATCAAGAGCTCCACAGATTCAAAAGTAATGGAGCCCATATTCTAATCAAACAACAATTATAAAAACAGTTTTACAAAATTGTTTGTCAAACTATGTAGCATGTTTAAGTCGGCTCAAGGTACACATAACACCACAATTTGATGATCAGTAGAAGTCCCTGCCTATCAAATGTTAGTCTCACATTCTTTTATCCATGCCAGCTGTGCCATAACTGCTTGGGAATTTCAAAGCACCATGGGGGAAAAAATCGATTGTGAAATTCTCTCAAATGTACTTGCTCTCCTCTCTTGGGCTTCTACTCAGAAAAAAAGATGCATTTGAAATTTGCACTAAAATGCACTAGAAAATATCCATTGGACGATTTCCCGTCTCCATCTGGAAAAAATATGTCTTAAATATCCTTTAAATCATCCAACGGAGCTGAAAGTCTCCCACGGGTTGATCAATTTTCATATCCTATAGATGATTTTCGGCTCCGTTGAATAATTAAAAGATATTTAAGACATATTTTGTACAGATGGATACGGAAAATCATCCAATGGATATTTTTTAGTATCCTTCTTTTTATACTCTGTACCGTAGGTACATAGAGTATTATAAGTTTGTGCAAAAGTATGTAACATCCAGAAGGAAGCATCTCCGACCCCATAAAGTATATATATTCTTGATCAGCATCAACAGCCGAGTCGATATAGCCATGTCCGTCTGTCCGTCTGTCTGTCTGTCCGTATGAACTCACAGATCTCAGAGATGGTAAGAGATAGAGGTTTGACGTTTATGGGACATATGCTTCTTATCTCTGCAGGCAGATCAAGTTTATTTTCAATTTTGGCCACGCCCCCTCCCGCCCCCGCAATTTAGAAAAAACGTCATATCTCCCACAGTTTTGAAGATAGATGGCTTGTTCCTTCTGGACATAGTTGTTAGAATTACTTATCGATCCGCCAAAGGAATGAAGAAGATCGGATGAACGGTTTTCGAGTTATGATCAAAAGACAAAATTTCTTGGTACAGAGTATGATATAGTCGGGCTTGACCGACTTTCATTCTTGTTCTCTGTGTAGAGTTGGCAACTCTGAAAATGAGGATCGCACCGCAAATATGCTGTAAAGCTTAGCATTATGTCCTAGCAGCGAATAAGTGCAGTATGTTTAGTGCTCAGAAATAGCCTTTTCCGCTTCTCTTCCCTCAATTTATGGTTGAATCTTCTCTTTACTTTGCAGTACTCTGCAGGTCCGCAAGGGTTTTCAAGTTTGTAAAGAAATCTTGCATTAATGCCTTATAAAAATCTCTTAAATTTGATGATCACTTAAATATATCAAAAAATTCACAAAAATAATCAAACGATGGGAACTATTTCTCATGCGCCAGTCCCAATTGGTATATGTCCCACAAGTTGACCATTTTCAAACATATGTGGAGCTTTAGCTGCTTCATACTTCTCATCATCTTCTCGTCCAATCAATATTTGAAGCCCTTCAACAAATTTCACTCCGCTACTTAGTGGCAGCTGCCAGACAACCCCAATTTCCACAGCTTTTCAAATAACCACTCATCTAACTCATCTAATCACATCGTTATCATCATCAGCAATTTTGCACTGTCATGGCCCAAAACAATGGGGGCCACGATGATGTTTGCCTACTGGGGGCATCAATAGCCGGCGGCAATCCTGATGGTGGCTTCCAGTCGGGCTGATGTAGGTCCTGTTGGCGCTGGCCTAACCGTTTAATCATTTTGTCACACGTTGGCCACACAAAAGCGCGTTGCTGACGGGCCAACGGGCCAACGGGCCAACCTGTGCTGCTGCCAAATGTGTCGCGAGGCGGAGGGGATCGTGGGGGCGGCAGTGTTAAATTTTAGCATATGTCATAAAGGCTTAGTCCTGATTTATAAATATGTGTGCAGCCAGACAGGCGCAGCGCAAGGCCATCAAATGCCGGGCGAGACTTTCGGTGGTAAAAGGAATTAGGCAGCCATAAACCAAAATGGAAAATGCAAAGGGAAGAAAAGGAGAAACTAAACGATTTACGAAGCAGCAGCGGCAGCTTTGGCTTCCAAACATGACATGACCATTACTCTTCCATGGGGCGCGAAGGGAAGATTCGGGCAGGGTTCATATATCTTCATTTTTAGTTTGTCAGCGTCGCGGTTTGGGGGCACTGCGAGAAAAATGTTTGGTTCCCCGCCAAAGGTCTGCGCCATTCCAAATCTAGTTCCCATCGCCAAATTTATTGTGGCATACTTCGAGGGCTTCTGACAGTGCATCCGCTCGAGCAGCGCTCAGCTGTGCTGTTACATTACTTGTGTATAAATATTTATATATTGAAATGCAATGCGAAACGATGAGCAGCCATTCCCCCTGCCCCCCACAAATTCCAGGCCAATGTGCCGCAATGCAATCGAGCTCGACGAAATTGAATTTGCTAGAAGTTGCCCAGGATTTCTCAATTTTACCTCCTGCTTCCGCGCCGGCTGCCGCTGCCCCTGCCCCAGTTCATCTTGTTGCTGTTTGTCGAATTGCAACATGCGAAAATGCGATTTGAGCTTGCTTCTCTCTAAAAGTTCTCTCTGTCGTGTCGTTGTCTTGCAATTTCAGCAGCAGCAGCAGCAGCAGCAACAGCAGAGGGATGGGGGTGGCAGCAGTGGGCCGGGGAACCTGGGCCAGGCTTTAGCTGTGACAAATCTTTATGCAATGTTGCATGTCGTCTGATTTTGCCATGATGACATGCTGATGGTATAAGCACAGACAGCAAACGGAACTCCGACTCCGTTTCCGAATCCCACTCTGCTGAACTATGTCTCAGTGATTTGTTCACTGAAGCGTTAAGCGCAAAAATTGGTAATGGCAGTGGCTGGGCAATAGTATGTGCATCGTCTTTTTTTCGATAGACTGTCTTTGAATACCCTTGCTGAAAGGTGGTGCTAGTTTTGGTAAATTTTGATTAGAATTAAGGCGGAATTTATATAAATTGTCGGATTCTACAAAGCATTTTGTGGCCCAGCTTAAGATATAAACTCATTGTTCAAAGTATTCCACAAAAAGAAAAGAAAAAAAATAGAGATAAGTTAACTTCGGCAGAGCCGTAGCACGTTTTTGTAACAAATTTTTTTCACTAAGACTACTCTTCTGTCTACACTTTTGCATGACAGCTATACTATATACATAGATGTCAGATTTCGACCAAACTTAGTGGAATCATGGCAAAGCATAGCAAACTAAGAAATACAAAGTTTGGAGGCGTTTTCTTTGAAAACAAAACAGTTTTTCTCACTAAAACTAGTTCTTCGACCAATCATTCCAATGGCAGCTATAACCTATAGTCATCCGATTTTGACAAAACTTTGAAGAATTGTGTGAAAGCTTATAAAATAAATGTATAACAATTTTAAAGAGGTTTACATGGAAAACAAAAAGTTTTCTTACTAAGACAGCTATACTATATACAGGGTTTCCCATGTTCGACGGACCCATGTTTTTTTTAAAAAAATCAAAGAAAAAAATAAAAATTTGGCGGTTGGCAATCTTAATCATTTAATTTGTTCCAAGTAGATTTGTTTACATCAATTTTTGAATATGATATCTTTCAAATGGCCGCCTCTGGCGTTGATGGCGTATTGTGCCCTTTTTGCAGCATTTTCCATCGTTTTCGCCAACACTTCGGCCGGAATAGCGGCTATTTCTTCACGAATGTTGTCCTTGAGCTCTTCTACGGTCCTTGGCTTGTTAACGTAAGCCTTTGACTTCAAATATCCCCACAAGAAGAAGTCAGGCGGCGTCAAATCGGGCGAACGCGGTGGCCAGTCCAAATCACCACTTTTCGACATCAAACGGCCCGGAAACAATTTCTTCAGAAAATCGATTGTTATGCGACTTGTGTGCGGTGGAGCGCCGTCTTGTTGAAACCAGAACTGCCTCATACGCTTTCGACGAATAATTGGCATCACAAAATTGGTCATCATGTCGCGATAACGCTCCTGGTTGATGGTAACAGCATGGCCATTTTCATTTTGGAAGAAAAACGGCCCAATGACCGTTTTCGCACTAACGCCGCACCAAACTGTGACTTTTTCGTCATGAAGAGGCACTTCTTGAATCTCCTGAGGATTTTCAGTGGCGTAAATACGGCAACTTTGCTTATTTACGGTCCCATTCAATGTGAAATTTTAATTTTTTAAAAGCACGTTGAGTTTTCACAATTGACTTGTTCTGTTGAATGTAAATTTCAACTATTTCAGAGCGCTCGCGTGGCGTGTATTGTTCCATGGTAAAAATCTGCTTGGACTGACGCTTCAAAAGCGGTATGTCATTAAGCGATCTGACATCTCTGTCAAAAGTTATGGCGTTGCCAGATGGGTCCGTCGAATATGGACAACCCTGTAGATGTCCGACATCGACCAAATTTGGCAGAATTATGGAGAAGCATTACAAACTAGTAAATACGGAATTTGGAGATGTTTGCATAAGGAAAAAAAAGTTTTTATCACTAGAACTATTTCTTCCACCGATCGTTCCTATGGCATCTATATGTTATAGTCATCCGATCCGGCCGGTTCCGACAAAGGTGCAGCGTATTTGTACCATGAGACTTCGTGCATAGTTTGGAGGCGACAGCTTTAAAACTGTCGTAGGAGTTGGCATAGAAACTGACGGACAGACGGACATGGCTAAATCAACTCAGCTCGTCATGCAGATCAAGAATATATATACTTTATTTAGTCGGAAATGCTTCCTCCAGCTCAAAACCTCTATGTTCTAAGCCAAGGCTCTAACATCTGAGAGACGCGGCTTGTTGACAAAGCTTAAACTGACGCTACGACATTAAGCACATTTAGGAAAAGTGACCTTAGCGCGAATCCCCATAAAAGTAAAGTAAAGTTCAAAGTAAAAGTTTTTATAAGATTTTCAAATATGTTTGGGATCGAAATTTCGAACTTTTAAGGTTAAGGTTAAGTTTCAAAATGATATCAGAAGTCATCATCAACTTAAAAGTAAGGTTAAGATGTTTTTGGTGGCTTAGACAAATTTTTGGGTACCCCTAATGAACCCCTTTAAACTTGAATTATTGCTATTTTCTGCTAATTTTGAATATAAGATCTACTTCCAATTTGTATGAAGTAGGAGAACAAAAGCATTCCTTCCAGATATTAGAAATATAGCTGTGTTATTGGAATAATATTTACATTTTAGTTAAAGGATTGCACAATACGTTGACCCCTGCTTGTGAACACAATTGCATTCAGAGTGCGGCAAATGAAAATGAGTGGAAGTGTTGAAAGCAGGGATTAATACCGGAACCGGAACCATTAACCAAAGTAAGCCGTTTCAAATCACGTACCGGTGTTTCTGATAAGTTTCAAAGTACTTATCTAAATACATACTTTACAACTGAATACAATATTAATTTTAACGCATAACAAGAAAGCTAAGCTAACTTTGTCTGTGCCGAAGTTTTTATACCCTTGCAAGTGCTCGATTAAATACTTTCAAAAAATGTTTTTCCCATTTCCGACCTATGGGAGCTATATGATATAGACTTCTGATTTGGACAAAAATTTGTAGAATTAGATGAAAGCATGCGAAACAAACAAATACAAAATTGCAGGATGGTACCATTAAAAACAAAATTGTTTTTCTAACTAAGACTGTTTTTCAGACCTATCTTTTGTATGGCAGCTATTCCATATACAGGGTCGTCGACCGAGTTTATGGAATTTAAACTATTCATGACTTGACTTTAAAAACGTCAAATGTCATTCGGAAAGCGACTAATGTTTAGTAAAAGCTTTGACATTTTCGAAATGGGTTCCTATTCGCTTGAAGAAGGTTGGGACATATTAAAAACATACTTCCAAAGTGGTGTACAAAAGTACTGTACGAAATTGGAAAAAAAACATTAAACCAAAGAAAATCTTCCGAAAACTCAATTTGTGGATCAATTCGTAGAGCGAGCTCGTGCAACTGAAATGTTGGGGAATAAACTAAACCATGTGCGTACTCGTACGGTGCGCTCGACCGAAATCATTGCTGCGGTTGCTGAAAATGTGCGTGAACAACCATCGACGTCAACTCGCCATCGATCTCAACAATTGGACATTCCGCGCACTTCTTTGATGCGAATTTTGCATAAAGACCTTGCCATGAAGCCATACAAAGTTCAATTGGTGCAGCTGCTAAAGGCAATTGACCATTCGAAACGTCATCTGCGCTCTTTCTTTAAAAATCGAATTATCAGCAAATATGGAGATGTGAATTTGCCGCCAAGAAGCTGTGATCTGACACCGGTAGACTTTTATCTTTGGGGAGCGGTCAAGGACAAATGTTATGCAAACGAACCTGATACAATTAATGAGTTGAAGAACGAGATTCGACAATTGAAAATGTTGTCAAAAATTGGGTGGATCGAATGGGCTACTGCGAAATTGTTTTTCATAAATAAATGACACGAACCAACCTTTCCAATTTATGTTCAACCTTTGCCTAAGGGCACAGGTTTTCTTAAGGAAATGATCACCTACATATAATGTCACTTTTCCCAAACATTTGAAAATCAGTTGAGTCAGTCTCAATATAAGGTTTCAGCTGTACTAGAGGGTGGAGGTTCTAAGCCAACGTTCTAACATTTGAGCCAAGTGGCTTGTTAACAGCTGAAAGCTTAAACTGACTTTACGACATTACGAACGTTGAGAAAAATTGACCTTATATAAACAAAAAGAAAGTTGCTACAAAATTGCACTCTATTTTTAACTATTGACACCGTTTGTACTTAATTCAAGTATAAAGTTCTCGCCCTGATAGTAATAAACACAATTAGAGTTACTATACTAGATGATTTAAAACTTTCAGTGGATATGGGTATTCGAGTGGGATGGGAAGCCCACTAGTCAAGTGAACCTCACGGATCTTAAGTCAATGAGAACAAACATACATACTAGTTTACAAATAACAAAACAGAATTATTACCTTTCTATCGAGACTTGATATAAATTTCTTAAGTTCAAGATGATTCACTATGTTCCTGGCTTCCATTATGACAACTCCTTTATGTAAACAACAGCGTATTTGGCTTTGGTATTCCTGCCGACAGTTGTTAGTTATTCCTCGTTAAAAGCTGATAAATATTGGGAGATTTTTGAGGACACCCGAGGCTTCCAAATGAACCGAGGTTAAAATAGGTTAGGGTATAAAAGCATTCACTATTCTTGTGGACTTAGCTTTCACATTATGTCAATGCGAGTAGAGTTTTTTTTTGTTTTTGGGCAATTATTGAGTATTGGAAAATGGCAAAAACAAATGCCATGTCATGTTGCTTGAGATGTGTCTTGACAGTTGAAATGGCTTCCCACAACCTGTTTTGTGGAGAGACTGAAGGCGAACTCACACAAAAACTGTATAGCTGTATAAAAATGTATTCATGTCTGAACAGCCAATTTGAAACAAAATCATTTAATTAAATATATTTGTTTGGCCAACCAAACATTGCCACCCAATTGCCTTAATTTATGCGTAAAAGCCATAGAAATTAAAAATAAATACAAATAATTTTAATCAGAGAAAAACCATTTCCCACATAAATTGTGTGCCAGCTGTCAACATGGGGCCTGTCCATAGCCCTGTCCTGTCCAAGCCCCAAGCCTGCCCACCCACTCTTCACCATCGGCCGGAGGGCAGTCAGCCAGTTGAAAGGCTAATTTTCACATTTTGAATTTTTGGTGGGTTATCATTTAGGCGGCGGCATGGACAGGGCTGGGCAGCCAATTTCATGGTGAAATGATTCAGAAAGAGAATTACAGAATTAGGCCTGGCCCGCCCGCCCAGTTAACACAATGTAATTAACTTTTGCGCCACTGCCTTTTGGTCTCTATCTCAATTTCTGTCAATATATTTGATATTTATTTGGCCCTCTGGGGTGCACTTTGTACTGGTTCTGGCGGTGGTGGCTAACCCGCTGACAACTTTTCAACTATCCCCCCCCTCTGCCCCACTCTCAAGCTCTCTGTGCCTTCCAACCCAGACCCTCTTTGGCTCTGGCTGGCGCTTTTGAAAAGCAATTTGAAACAAATTTTATTGCCAAAGTTTTTGGAGCACATGGAAAATTGCTCAAGTGCCACAAAAAGTTGCGTGCCTCAAGTCCAAGTCCAAGCTGGCTCTGGCTCTGCAATTAGCCTGGCCTAAAAAGTATGCTGTTTGCGGTCATAAACTGATATACAATGTGACAAATTTTGCCCAGACTGTTATGGGCTGAAACTAGCATCGTTTTGTTTTACCTTTGTGTGAATCTGATGGAATGGACTGGATGCGCAAACTAGAGAATCTTGCAGAACGTTAAGCTTGGTAGGAGACGGGGTTTTTATACCCGTTATTGGAAGAGTAAGAAGGGTATACCAAAGTCGTGTAAATGTATGTAACAGGCAGAAGGAAGCATGTTCGATCCCATAAAGTATATATATTCTTGATCGGCATCAATAGTCGACATAGTCTGTCCGTCTGTCTGTATGAACACCTAGATTTCAGAGTCTAGAAGAGCTAGGGCCACCAAATTTTAAACGTAGACTAGTATTGTCTGCATGCAGATCAAGTTTGAATATCTCCCACATTTTGTAAGATATCAAGCTCAGATTTTGCAGTGTAGTGTATGTGGCCAATATCTACAATCTCGCCATTTTTCATAAAGATCGAATAATAAATGACAGAGTTTAAAAAACGTTGCATACTTATCTGAGTATGAGGTTATTAAACACTTATTGCCCTGAGTAACGGATACTTCGAAGTCGTGCAGTGTCGACTTTAACCTACGCTCTCGTTTAAGTAATAGCCTTGTGATTAAATATACATTTCGACAAAATCAAACATCTTGTTGAACTCCGTGATGAGACCTTTAAACTCTGATAGAAAAGACTTCTATAAGCTTTGCCTGATACCCAGTTGTTTAGCTGTACCCTAGGCTCGCTATCTATGGGTACTTTTGTACAAGCAACACACAGAAATCAATCACAAAGTTAACAAAAATTGTCTTACCACAATACAACCACACACTGCGACAACAATATAAGCTCAACAAGAAAGAAAGTCGGTCAAGCCCGACTATAACATACTCTGTACCAAGAAAATTTGTCTTTTGATCATAACTCGAAAACCGTTCATCCGATCTTCTTTATTTCTTTGGCGGATCAATAAGTTATCCTAATAACTAAATAGGTCCAGAAGGAATAAGCCATCTATCTTCAAAACTGTGGGAGATATGACGTTTTTTCTAAATTGCGGGGGCGGGAGGGGGCGTTGCCAAAATTGAAAATAAACTTGATCTGTCAGCAGACATAAGAAGCATATGTCGCATACATGTCAAACCTCTATCTCTTACCATCTCTGAGATCCGTGCGTTCATACGGACAGACAGACTGACAGACGGACATGGCTATATCGACTCGGCTGTTGATGCTGATCAAGAATATATATACTTTATGGGGTCGGAGATGCTTCCTTCTGGATGTTACATACTTTTGCACAAACTTATAATACTCTATGTACCTACGGTACAGAGTATAAAAATCTAGAAAATTCAGCAAACATTTACTTTGTCAATGGGAACGTTATATCATTCGCTTTGATGGGACAATTGGTTAAGGTACCTCCAGAAGAGGTCAAAGCTAATGTATTGAATATCTTTAAAACCTCACGGTAGATTTTTATTAAAAACTAAATTTAAGATGGCAAAATGGGCTATTGCATGTCCTCAGCAAATGTTACTCGTTGGCCATAAAACCCGCATGATGGAGTACCATTTTAAGATTCACCCATGAACCACTCCTTATATGCCATATGTAGGTAGGTAGGTAGTTCCGGCTGACCCCAGATGGCGTCACAAATAGATCTTAGGATACTTAATGAGGCCGGGTGGTTATTTGGGTACGTTTGGCTTAGAAATCCAGGAGGATTTTTGACGTCTGCCATCTCGTTCCCATCGATGCCCCGATGGCTGGGAATCCAGTAAATTTGCACCTTTCTGGAGAGTCTGATGGAATCTAGAGCTTCCCTGCTCTCCAGGGCATTTCTGGAGTTGATGGACCAAACTGTGATTTCGGTTTAACCAACTACGACTTGGTTCGCAAGCTTTTGCACAAGCAACTGCCTTAGAAACACATTGACCATTTAGGGTATTAACAGCAACCCAAAAATTATGATAATCATCTTATAAGTAAAGTGCTAAGTAGTTAATAATCAACTACCAAGTCCTGGTGCTCTCCGGAACTAGTTTAAAATTAATATAATTTATTTAATGCATTTTACTGTCAAATCTAATTTTTATACCCTTGCAAGGGGTATAATAATTTTGCCCAGAAGTTTGCAACGCATAGAAATATTCATTTCCGACCCCATAAACTATAAACTATTCTTGATCAGGGTGACGAGCTGAGTCGATTGAGCTCTGTCCGTCCGTCTGTCTGTCTGTTTCTACGCAAACTAATCTCTCTGTTTTAAAGTTATCGAGCTGAAATTTGGCACAGAGTCTTCTTTTTGCTGCACACTACTAATATGTCGGAACCGACCGGCTCGGATTACTATATCTCATAGCTCCCATAGGAACAATCGGTCGGAAAACTAGTTTTAGTATGAAAAACTTTTTTCTTTTTAATGTAAACGTCTCCAAATTTTGTAATCTTAGGTTTTTAATGTTTTTTTATAATTCTACCATGTTTTATTAATATCGGACAACTATATGGTATAGCTGCCATACAAAAGATAGGTCTGAAAAAAGTCTTAGTTTAAAAAACTTTTTTGTTTTTAATGGTAGCATATTGTATTTGTTTGTTTCACATGCTTTCACATAATTTTTCAAATGTTTGGCCAAATCGGATGACTTTATCATATAGCTCCCATACGAACGATCGGTCGGAAAATGGGCAAATGAGTATTTTTTGAAAATATTTAAGCGATCACTTGCTAGGGTATAAAAACTTCGGCACAGACGAAGTTAGCTTAGCTTTCTCGTTAATTTGATTTGTGTTTGAATTAAAGATTTAAGAATAGGATTTACAGGATCTTTTCGGATCTAATCTTTACCAGATTTCAATCACCAAGTGATCACATTCCATTCTATAAACAAATTATTCAAGTCTTTCCAGAGTGATTGCAAAATTCACATGTAAATCAGAATGATCTCATTCTCTGGACTTAATTCAATGATTGAAATCTTTTAGATTGTGCAATCATCAATGATTTCAAGAAGATTTTTGTCTTGATGATTTAAAGCAAATTGAAACCAATCGTTGCTTTTTTTAAACAGGCTGTGATTGATTCGAGCATCTATCTTGAAATTTTAGATTCATTTACAGCTCTGGTATACATTCGGTTAAAAAAAATTAAAACGAAAGAAAATGTGGGTACACTTGTTATTATAGAGCAGTGTACTCATGGAGTATACACATACATAGAGATTATTTAATATGTAAGCTACAAACGTGATTTGGTTCTTATAATCAAACATAAACTCTGAGTGAAATACAGTTTCTTATGGTATTTAAAAGTTATTGATCCCCAAAAGGCCAAGCCATGCTTCTCTCAGTCTCTTTGTTTGTGTGCTTCTAATTTGTACCCAAAATAAAGTTTAACGCCGAATCCAAACGGCATGCTTTATCATGACTAGTTACTTCGAAGCTGGCGCCAATAGCTAGCAAAGGTGACCGGGTGTGAAAAATTTACATATGCAGCGGTATAAATATGCGGTTTTTCCGAACAGCTCCCATTTTTGTAAGTTCTCGTTTTAAAAATTTCAAAGCCAGAGATCGTAGGACGCAATGAAATTATTGCATGCTATGTTGTTTCCTTCGAGTACGAAAAATTTCTTCTGTCATGAACAACTCGATGGAAGACTTGCTATCTGTTCTTCGACATACTGCGCATAGAATTGGGCCTGGATCAGTAGAAATAATATTCTGTGCAGCTTTTCTGCCCAACGTTGGTAGGACGGGCATCGCGCACCACATTCAAATTACCTGAAAAGTTTAGGAGTTTTTTGCTCAAAGTTAGTCCAAAATACAGTATGATGGTTAAATCAGGATCTGATCAGCTTAGCCGCTAAGCCTGAAAATTAAATTACATTGTCTGTGCTACACTCTGTTGGCCAAGAATTTCACTTCATTACTAAATCATTGCAGCTTGCCCCATTATCCTTGAACAGTTCCAACTACTGTATCACATCTAATCATTTATTTTCTTCATATCCAGAAGCGAACATACTTATGCAAAGCGTTGCCAAATCGATAGATTGAGTGGATTACAAGCGGAGTCGACTTGGTGAAACTAAATTGAAAATAAAATAAAATAACTTGCTGCAAATTTTTTTTTTTGGACAACAAAGTGGAAGACAAAGAACAAGAAGTAATAAATAAATTAGCATATAAAATCGATCCTTTTTTAAATTTTATTATTATAACCAGCTGAGTTTGAACATTTGCCAAGATTCAGCTGCAGCTGCAGAGTTCACTGGGTCGCCCATATTTGTGGTAGGATCTCATACAATTTGTAAAGCTGTGAGACTATTTTTCAATTGTTTGAACTTGACTGTAGTAATTGCATTTTAAATACAAGAGGCCGGAAATTCAACAGTGAAATTCATTAAAAAGCAATAATATTGGACCTTAAAACTCACATAGATAAATTAATTAACTACTATTTTGTGTTAGGTAAGTTATGTAAAGCCTATTTACCGTGACTGACAACTTATTAAATCGCCAAGAAATACCAAAGAGGATATAATACATTAATATTATAAATGCTTACTGTCAATCTAGTTTAAATTCATGCTAGGATCAATGCATAACCGTGATTCACTCTAAATAGATCTCCATGTTGATTCTTAACTACATTTCACACATGGCCACTTACAACAATACTAACCAGGATAAACACAATTGATAATTAATGTTGAAGAACACAGATGGAGCATAGAGAATGTATCACTCCATTTTACAGAGACTGGCAAATCATTACACCGCGAAAAAATACCAACCAGGTCAAAAATTATAGTAATGCTAAGTCCGACTTTACTCGCAATCAAGGGAGATATCAACCCAGGATCAATGCAAAATTGCATTTATTTTACACTGATTATAAATAGTTCGATCTTAAACAAAATTGTTTACTTTCAAAAGAAGCATCTTCTCAAAATTTTCGTCAGTTATAAGCTATTTACACTAGGAGTGCGTTATACGTTAATAGCTAACAATCAGCTTTTTTCCATACAAAAAAGCTGATTGTTGGCTATTAACGCATAATAGCCTATTCACACTACAGTCCATCTCAGCGGAACGATGAGAAGATGGTGAAAAAATGAAACTCGTGTTCATACTGTCACCATCCACCGTCTAAAGTCCACCGTCAGTGCCTTTTTCTTCTTCCCCCTTAATTAAAGCATACGTGTGAATCAAAATAAACAAATAATCTAAAATAATGGACAATAATTCGCCTATTTGGTGGTTTTGTTAGCCGCTCAACAGCAACCATAGATGCCATCTAATTGCCGAGCTGGAAAATGGCGGATACTTGGATGATATGGACATCAAAAATATGATTTTGATGGTCCTGCTGAAGCAATAAGAACTGCAATTGCGGAGACACTCCGTTAATTATTGAATCGATAAATTTATTTATTATCTAATAAAGGCCTGTATCCAGCACTGCGGAAAATTCCTGCCAGGAATTTTCTATTTATTTTGAGTGTGTGGAACCCAATTGAAACAAACCGTCAAGCGGAGCGTTCTGTGTCTCTCTCTGTTCTCTATATTCAAGCGTTGTTACATTCAGTCGCTAGCAAGCATCTATAGTATAACATTAATGAATTTAATAATTTTGAACATAATATTCTTTATTTATTTGTGCAGCAACACTTTCCCAAGCACTTTTCACAGAAATGTTGTCAAAATGCTTTTTCTCTGTGATTCGCCACAGACATGGTCTTGCCTCAACTGCTTTTATTTGATTTTATTTATCTTCTCCTCACGTTAAAAATTTCAATTCTCTTCTTAGTCTTGCGCACAGTTTTAGCCTCCATCTTTTGCCTAATCACTTCCAAAATAATTGTCAGCAATATATTCCTGGCCTGAATATCAGCTGTTTCTCGTTCCACACACGCTTCCGAAACGCCGCTATTGATACGCCGCTATCTATAAAGTGTGGATTTCGTTCGTGTTGCTGGATACACAACAAACGAAAAAGCAAACTAAAAATTCCTGGCACAGTTTTTTTTATATGAAGTTTGGCAGGAATTTTTAGTTTCCGCTGTGCTGGATACCCGGCTTAAATCTAAAAACAAAACCGAGTCAGTCTTTTTTTGCTTAAGCAAATCCAAATGAAAGTTTTGGAAAGAGGCGTTTTGGGCAATAATTTTCCGCAAAATGTTTCGAGTCTGCTCGTGATGCTTCCTCTGCAATTCATTTCTCTCCCTAGCCAACGAAATCAGTTCGTGGTGGGCGCCAGTTTTCGTCCTTACATTAGTTCAGTTCAGGTTTTAATCCCTCTTTCCTCCATCAGCATGGCCATCTCCTGGTAGACGATTCTTCGACAGTCGACATTTGAAGTTTGACAATCACTTGTCGCGCTCATATTGTTTACGTTTTCGTTGCGAATGTCAATTTTTTTAGTGGTGGACACAGAAATATCGCATTCACGATGAGTGAAACAGCATGAGATAGGAACATCCCCAGCCGACAGGGGAATATTTTGAGAAAATTTGGCACGGCAAGTTCTTTGACGGTACCTTTGACGGTAGACGGTAAACGGTTGATGTGGGCTAGTGTGAATAGGCTATATCGCACTCATAGTGTAATTAGCCTATAAATCAGCTTTTAGGCAGCCTTGCCTTGGTGTATTCAGCAATGATGTATGTGGACAATGATGGACATTTTGTCCAAGAGTAAACTAGAACCATAAAAGTAACCTGTACAATAGAGTGCACGATTTTTGAGAAGTTTTTATCTTTAAGATTATTGTAAAAAACCACAGGCCAAACACTGAAGTGGTTTTCGCAGGCGACAATTCAAACACCGATATTGACACATTATGAGACAATGACTTATTTTAAAATGTTGTGCATTGATGACTCCTTAAAACGGTTTTGATTTTTCCACAGAATTACGTATTCTTATTCAAAATTTGATTTTAAGCACTTCTGCACAGGACATTTTGTTAAAATGCAAAGCAAAAACTTAGAGTCCATCTTAGTTATTTCCAACAATATATGACCTCACATCTAAACTGTGCCTCATGCTACAGTGCTGCTTTGTATAATCGGAGGTGGACCCAAGTGCATTGTTAAGAAATGAACTCATTAAAAACACACCACAAAAGAAAGAAAAAAACTAAAAAAAAGTAAAAAAAAAATAAAAATTTAGGCCCTCGTACGTACAACCTCCACGTTCTAAGGCGACGTTTCAACACCTGAGCCAAGTGGCTTTTTGTTCCTTTTTCATTTTAGTTCAAAACTTGGGAATTTTATTATCCAAATTGAAATTGCTTGCAAGTCTTTCTAGAATTGACAACTCGACCCACGTAGCACAGATCTCATTATTAAAATTTCAATGAAGATTACGGGGTTTTTTTAGAGCAAACTTTTTGGGGGGGCCCATTAATACTGTTTTTTTTTCTTTTTTGCTAAAATTTTATTATCTATAATGCAAATGGCATCTATTAAGGGGCGCCATTTTTCAAATTTAAATTTTAGCCTTTCCTCTAGTTTTTAACTCTACTTTTGTATTACAGCTATACGGTGACATGACGTGAAGCCCACGGACATAAAGCCCATATATAACTCAGAACTTTTCTGGGCCTTATGTCCGGACATAAAGCCCATTGGCGATAAGTCCGTATTTAGAATTGAATTTTTGACAACAAATACACCTGGTAGAGAATTTAAATAAGGGTGGGGCTTACATATAGTAGCCATACAGTAAAATAAAATCATATGTAGAAAAAAAATCGTGAAAACTCACCGCGGATAAATCTTCTTTGAACATATTCAACGGCTAATAAAAATGTCAATTGGACGACAAAAGACGGCGGTGTGAGGATAACATTTGGGGCGAATACTTTTCTGCCAGTAGACCTTAAGTAATATGACCGATTTTCAACCAAAATATAGCAGGTAATAGACACCGCAGAATAAAAGTTGTAAAATATTCGTATGGCGGTAGGGGCAACACTACCTAATAATTAAGTACAACTATGACCATTAGTATCCACAAATCAGTTGGAAGTAAGCACATACTAGGTGTTTTCGAAGATTCTAGTTTTATTAAAAAAAAGGTTGCTCATATAAAGAAATTGCCATTGCAAAACTAAAACTCCACTTTATCTTCCAAAATAAGATTCAGCGCTGTTAATATAGCACATCTTTTGAGGAGATCCAAAAGACAACGAAAACTTTCACTTCTGTAAATTAATGGAAGAGCCGGAAGCCAGGTCATGTGCCATCGATCGAAACCATGGATATTATTAGTGCGCAATATCATCTGGAGAATATAAACGAAAATACATATCATTGCAGTGATTAATATCGAGTGGTTGGCCAGTGGTTGTTTTTGTTTGATGCCATGGCTCAATCGCATAGCTGGGCTGCAATGGTTTCGTTAAAGCCGATCCCATCAATTGCTTTCCCTCGAAGATCCTATTCTTCCTTGACACATCTATCAATAATCTACGTTTCTCGTCTTCCAGAAATCACCAATTCTCATCTTTTAGGGTTTCCTATTGAAATTTGGTTGTATATTTTTTGATATTATTATTACAATTTCTAGCTGTGTTTTGACACTGAATTCATATGGGCCTTATGTCCGAAAAAATCTGGGCATTATGTGCGAGTTCTAGGCGGACTTATCGCCCATTTCAAATTTGAGTGATATTTCGTAGGACACTACGATTATTTTTGATATGGGCTTTATGTCCGTGAGCTTTATGTCATGTCACCTATATAGATACTATATAGATGTGCGATTTCGATCAAACTTAGTTGATTCAAGAAAAAGCATAGCAAACAAAGAAATACAAAGTTTGGAGGCGTTTTCTTTAAAAACAAAAAAGTTTTTCTTACTAAAACTATAACCTATAGTCATCCGATTTTGACAAAACATTGAAGAATTGTGTGAAAGCTTATAAAATAAATATATGCCCAATTTAAAAGAGGTTTACATTGGAAACATAAAAGTTTTTCTTACTAAGATTATTTTTCGAACCCTACTTTTGTATGACAGCTATACTATATAGATGTCCGATTTCGACCTTACTTGGCAGAATTATGGATAAGCATTACAAACTAGTAAGTACGGAGTTTGGAGACGTTTGCATTAAAAACAAAAAAGTTTTTCTTACTAGAACTAGTTTTTTGACCGATCGTTCCTATTGCAGCTATATGTTATAGTCATCCGATCCCGCCGGTTTCGACAAATGTGCAGTGTATTTGTACCAGAAGAAGTGGCGATAGCTTTTAAACTGACGGAGGAGATAGCATAGAAACAGAAGGACGGAAAGACAGACATGGCTATATCGACTCAGCTTGTCATGCTGATCAAGAATACCTGGTCGAAATAAATATTGGGACACTTCATTTTTTTTAAACAATATCGTTAATGGCTTTTAATTTTTTATTTTTTTATTTTATTCGTAAATATAGAAAATAAATGCACTGAAAACATATGAACATATTTTAGTTTACTGGTCCTTCCACGAAAAATCTTTATCCTTTTGTTTGCTCCCTTAGAAATAATTATTGGTACACTAGAAAGAAAATATTTTTGATTTTATTTTATAATTAGAGGAAAAAATATATTTTTTTACCTAATAGTGGGTATTGCCTCCATGATTTGAAATGTCTTCAGCCAAGCGTTTAGGCATTACCATTACCAAATTTTGTAGTGTTTTTTCGTCGATTATGGCGCATTCTTCAATAATTGCCTTCTTGAGCTCGGCCAAATTTTTAAATTGTCGTCCATTGTTCTAGAGTACCCCCCAAACATTCTCAATCGGGTTTAAGTCGGGACTACAAGCTGGCCACCCCAAAAGATCAAATTTCCGAACCTCAAAGAACTGCTAAGACGCCTTGGATACGTGGATTGCAGCGTTATTCTTGCCAATTTCTACAATATTGGCTATTTCGCGAATGCTTTTGCCTTTATTGCGCAGATTATGGATAATATTTTGCATAATATCCGACAGCTTTACTCCATTCCCCATTATTTATGTTTTTACGTGTCGCACTATAATAAATTAAGATGTTTTTAGTTTTAAATAACTAAACTTTCTTGTACACAGATAGTAAGAATAAAATACTCACCTTATCTTACGCAAATCTTAAGTAAACAGTCAATTAGCACAACTTTCTTGATGGTGTACCAACAATAATTTCGTACTAGGAAAAAAACACATTTCACAACACTGGACAGGAAAAGTCCCAGAATATAAAATTATAACTTTTAGTCCACCGTTACTTTCTTGATTTGCAAGCACATTAAAAAAAAATTTTTGGGTCGTTTAAATGCTTACCAGTTTTTATTAACTGTGAAAAATAACTATGATATGTGAGTGTCCCAATATTTATTTCGTCCAGGTATAGATAGTTTAAGAGGTCGGAGATGCTTTCTTCTATACATTACAAACATCTGGACAATTCCAATATATATATTGACGGTATACCCTCTGCAGGGGTATGACTGCAATATTTTACAGCTCTGCCGGCCACTATTTTAGTCATTTTTGAGGGTTTTTAGGGCCTTATGACCCCACTAAAGTTTCCACATTTATATTTGTTCTGAAAGTCAGCCTGAAGCATTAAAGTCCAGCATTCGGCATCTCGAATTTTCAAAATATACCTAATAATTATGCGTCTGCTTCAAATGAATTGGGATCGAAGTGATACGCAAAATATCAAATTGATATTCTCAAGTATAAAATTGATACCAAAGGGACGATCTTAGGGCCGACTTCTCATCTTTAACATAGCTGCTAAGATTATGCTCTGTTATTTGTAGGTTTATGTGACAGATAGCTCTATGTAGTAGATTAGAAAACTGCCCTTATTCTATTGGTATCAATTTAACAAATTGATATTGACACACTGTGTTGTGTATATAAGTTCTTTCCATTTCTCCCAGACTCATAGGGTTTCGCTATGTGAGCTACTTTTCGGTACATTTTTCAGCAGGCAATGCTATTTTATACAATTTTTAAATTGCCAACTGGCAATGCCGACTTACCCATTATTCATTTCCCCTGCAGACTGTACCCATTCAGTGTCTATTTCTTTAATTCGATTGCATTCACACACACACACACACTCACACACGCACACATAGACGTCTGCCATCCGCCAGTTTTGTGGGTTTGGCAACGGCAAATGTTTTTCCTGTAAAGTGCACAGCCAAATTTTCTTGTCAACACTTGCCCCAGGGATTGGGTCAGGTCAACTAGCAAGCAGGCAAGCTGCTTGGCTTTGTTTGGCTCCGGGCCAAGAAAACTGAGCAAAAAAACATACCAAAACACAAAAAAAAGGAAGACGAAGAAAAGCGGAACTGAACTTTGCCCCGGACAATTGAATTGCAACTTTATTTCGATAGCTAGCCCATAATAATATTCGTGATGGGTATGTGGAGTAACTTTACCACAAATCCAATCGATCCCATGATAAGGCAGCCGGCAGTGATGGCCAAGGCGGTGCGCTGAAACTCCTGGCGATCCGGCTTGGTGCAGCGTTTCATGAAACGCAGCGACTCCTTAAAGAAAGCCACCGTGGGCAGCAACTGCAGCGCGAAGTCCAAAATGCGTTCCTTGCAGCGTGACCAAGATCTGAAGTCGGCCAAAAGCCTGGAAACTCTACAAAACAAGGGCTGAGGTGAGTGAGAAACGGCAGGGGGGCGGTTTAAGTTACCCTTTGAGGGTCTTCTGGCGTCCACGACGACGTTGCGCCAGACGCTGTTCCATTTGGCTTAAAATATATTTATAAGATTTGCCTTCAATCTGATTTCACAATGATTATGCTCTGCCCTTTGGGTTTGGCAGTTGGGAACCAGGTAAACTGGATCTGGCCTAGGCGGTTCGGAAAAATTGAACCTAAAGTGGCAGAGCCCCAACTAGCCAGCACACTTAATCAAACTTTATGCAAACTGTTTGTCCATATCCCAAAAAACCCAACCAACCAAATGCAACCAAAATTTAGCTGAACAATGCAATTTGATGCCAACAGGAAAAACAGACAGAGACCGGAACGGCGCTCGGGAGTGAGCAGGAGAGCGGGAGCAAGGACATGGGACTTAAATGCTGCAATTTGTTTTGCTGCCGAATCGTTGCTGTCTTCACTTGAAGCTTAACTAAATGCACAGAGAATGTCCGTAAGCGTTCCCAGACCAGAAGCAGACCCAGAACCAGAACCAGGGACTAAGCCAAAAATTGTTCCCTCACTGTGTGCGTGTGGATGAGGCTATAGCCTCGATTTGACAGCCTGGCAGAGGCTTGCATCCCAGGACAATTCACTGCAAAATTGCTGGCTCCCTCTCTGTGGTGTGGTGTGGTGTGTTAGTGCGTGTGTGTGTGTGTATTTATGATTGTGTGCGTGCTTGGCGTTTCAGCCATGGCCATTGAGATTGAAAAATGTTAAAAAATTGCTTTTAAATGCCGCAAAATACAATTTATTATTCAACAGAGGCAAACGCCAAACACTGAGCACAATGTGTGTCCGGGGAGCAGGAGGAGTGGGTGGGCGGGCGGCAGGCAGGCATGACCAGTGTGCGTAACAAAGCTCAACAGTGTTGCCTGCCTGCCTGCCTGCTGCCTGGTTGTAAATTTAAATAAAGCCCGCACACACACGCACACACACACAAATGGACAGAGAGCGATTGTAGCTGCAGTTGTTTTGTTTATTACGCATACGCACTGTGTGCCTTGGCCCGAAGTTGGACAGGGTCTAAAGTTGTACAGCAGCAGCAGCAGCAGCAGCTGTAAGCAGTTCTTAAAGCCTCAGCAGATAATTACAGGATATGTTTGCTTGTGTGTGTGTGTGTGTGAGTGTGTATGTTTTCAGATGCAACAGCTTGAAGATAAGCATCGTTAAAGATTTAAGATTTGCTGATGGCTTGACAAATTGCAATTATCGCCAAATCTGTAACTCTGCTTTATTTATTAGTCAGGGTGTCCACATGGTTTAGAAATAAAAGGATTGCTTTGATTTTTCTAGTCCTGCTTAGTAATTTTTAGCAAGAAAAAAATTAAGTGAAACTGAATTGCTAGGCTTCATCAGCGAAAATCTTATGAAAATCGGAGTTGTCTATGGATACCAATGATTCTTAATACCTCCTTCACTTCTTTCATTTCATTTATCTACTATTTCAAACGAAAGCTCTTAATTTTCACTAAAATTATGCACTGAAATTGTTATACGTAAACTTAGTTGATGAAAGATTGCGAAAAACTAAAACCAAAGTATTGTTTTGCTTCCTCAGATACTATAATTTTGATTTACATACGATATATACAAATTTTTTCTGAGAAATGTAGCTTTTCGCTAAGCTCAGAAAATTAGTAAAATGTATCCGCCAATTGAAAACTATCACAAAATTATCTACATAATAGAGCATTCTGCTATTCATTTGACTACACTTACATATTTTTAATATTATCGTGCTTTTAGAAGTTATGGTCCGAAAACTATACACAATTTCGACTTACTTCACTTCAAAGTTACCCCAAAAATTTGTTAAAACAAGGATATATCAACGTTAATATTGTGCAACAAGTGGGTTAACATTATTTGGTTATTTTACGTTGATTTTTCTTAGCTTACACAAATTTTAGAGTAAATTTTTTTTAAAAAAGATGTATCAATAAGTCCAAAATTTTATTAGTCTAATTAACTAACAACACTCAAAATATCCTAGAATCCTAGAATTAAGGTTAAGCAGTTCCTGAAAGAAAAATTGCCTTTAATTTGAATTCAAGGCATTCTTTTTTACCTAAACGACCAGATTTTGAGCTAAAGCACGGTGTCCACTCGACGCGAAATGGCCGCGAAATGAAAAACTCCATACAAAAACGAGAGCGTAAGTTAAAGTCGGCCCTGTCCGAATTTGAAATACCCGTTACTCAGGGGAATTTGTGTTTAATAACCTCATGCGGGTCAGATAAGTATGCAACGCTTTTTTAACTCAGCCATTTATCATACGATCTTTTTGTGAGATTGTAGATATCTGAGCTCGATATCTTAACAAGTAAAAAAATCGGTCAAGCCCGACTATAACATACTCTGTACCAACGAAATTGTACGCTCAGTATAGATTTTGATGCTCCAGTAACAGCAGCGAACAGTCTTTTGATCAGAACTCGACAACCGCTCATCCAAACTTCGCCACTTCTTTGAAAGATCGAAAAGTTATCCCGACTACTAAATATGTCAAAAAAAAACGAACCATCTATGTTTAAAACTGTGGGAGATATGACGTTTTTTCTAAATTGAGGGGGCGTGGCCAAAATGGAAAAAATGGAAAATAAACTTGATCTGCCTGCAGACATAAGAAGCATATGTCCCATACATGTCAAACCTCTATCTCTTACCATCTCTGAGATCTGTGCGTTCATACGGACAGACAGACGGCCAGAGGGTCAGACGGACATGGCTATATCGACTCGGCTGTTGATGATGATCTAGAATATATATACTTTATAGGGTCGGAGAAGCTTCCTTCTGCCTGTTACATACATTTGCACGACTTTAGTATACCCTTTTTACTCTTTTAGGAGCGGGTATAAAAACTGCTGCTTCAATCTTCCGTGTCGCGCTTGCGTAAAAATGTTCTGTCAAATTTTTTTAAAGAAATTCTCACCTAAATTTAAGGTCCCGTTTCCTAAATGTTTGATAAAACAGTTGAATCAGTGTTAGCTGAAGCTCTCAGCTGGAAAGGAGCTCATTTGTTAGAACGTTGCCTTAGTAAGTGGAAGTGAGTCAATAGACGGGATGGACAATTTTTGAATAAATATAACTTTTGTAGATTTTTAGAGTAGACTTCAAATTTAAGCTTTTGGCAAATCTTAAAATGTTTATATGGGGTTTTTTCTAAGATATATATGTTCTATTTAAGATGTAAAAAAATGAGGTAATTGATGATTGGCCGAGTCAGCACGTCCTTCCGAAGAATTTTTCAGGTGATGGAAGTTGTTTGGTACTACTCCGGATCGTTCGATCTTTTAAGGATGCAGGTTTATGTTTCATTGTATTCTGATCGATATTAACTGACCGTAATTCATCCCTTCTAAAACCCAGGCACAATATATGTAGTCGCATTTCGAGTCACTGGTTGGTCACAGTTTGGTCAAATTTTTGTCCACAGGTTTGGTTACTGTTTGGTCACTTTCAGGTCACTTCGTTGGTCACTGTCCAAAAGGACATTGTTTTGGTTTGCCGAGTGTTTGGTAACTCTTTTGGTCACTGTTGGGTTATTATTTTGGGATGCTCAGTCATGTTTAGTCACTGTTTTGGTTACTGTTTGGACATTGTATTGGTCGCTGTTTTGATAACCGTTTCAGCCCTTTTCCCCCACCCCTGCATTCTCACAGAACCCACTAGCTGCTGACCTTGCAAAGCAAAGGCCAAGAGCGAGTCACATCCCAAAATAAAATGAGTCCCATTTGGCAGCTTTGATCAGCGCCACTTACATTATTAAAATGTTTGCTTTAAGTTTTGGTCTTCTTTGAATTCATTTATGAAATTCTGTTCTGAGCTCTCAACATGATTAATGTTAATGTTCTAGGAGTAAGAGTATTCATCCCTTTTTATACGAACTAAGCAATGAGCATTGTTAGTACATTGCATTTTATTTGGTATTTGGTATTGGTTTCAAATCAAAGATGAAGGGCAACGTTGCGTATGAATAACAAACAAATCTTGGAGCCTCGTCGCGACCATTAAACCAAAACTTTTTCCTATTAATTCTTATTTATACTTAAAGGTAGTTACACCATTAACTTACGAATGTAGGGCCACCCGTCTGACCTTGAATTAGCAATGCCCAAAGAGCCAACCAAAAATACCATTATTTCCCGATCAATCTCACAACACCAATCAAAATGTGTTCACCTATCGATGCTTTATTTATCTAAATTGAGACTCCTTTCCACATACACTTTCTGTAAATGAATTTTTCACCAGCAAAACGAATCTCCTACTTTTTACATCGAAACAACTTTTTCACTAAATTAACTGGCTTTTTGTCTGCGACGCTTATCTGTGCAGCAACAGCAGGAGTCGAGTCCTTGATGTGCTCGCATCCATATCCTTCAGACAGTTTCATGCGCATTGTCGCATGTGTCTCCATTTGCTGCTGTTATGTTTTATTGATGAGTCTCTCAAACGAAAATTGATGATGCCTCCATCCTTCTGCTTCGGCTGCAGTTTTCTTGTTGTGCCCGCTGTTGCCTTTCCAGCTGGCAAATGGTGCAAATTTATTCAAAACTTTTGTCAAATGCATCAATCCCCGGCCCGGTGGTGACTGGTGACTTTAAGAACAGTTTTGCCGCAGCAACAGGCAACAAACTGCATCTCGAAGCGCCAGACTTTAGCACCTGAGACAAACAGAGGCAACACGTCCGGGCCGGGGTGTGTGTGGGTGTCGCTGCTCCGGCTAAAAAGCTCCAGCCACTTTCGAGGTTATGAAGTCACTTAAGCAGACGCAAAACGTGCCACTCCCAAGAGTCGGTCCTTTAAAGCAAAGAAGAATACAGAGAACAAAGTTAATGCAGTCAAAGGAAAAACTAAAACGCAAGTGGAGCCAGACAACTCTTCTCACATATCCAGTTACTTATCCAAGAGTTCTCTAAGCACACCAAGAAATTGTATACAAAGCTGCCAAGGAATGCTGGAATTTTATTATGGCCAAAGCCGGAGAGGGGAGCAACGGGAGAGAGAGAGAGTGAGTGAGTGAGGGAAATGCTTGCAGCAAATTCTAATTGGTCGGAAATTGATTCATCTCGATATTCTAACTTTGTGTGGTTCTTCATAGTTTTAAACTTTGAGAACATGTTCACTACATTTTCGAAATAATGTTAATACATATTTGAGTACTTAGGTTCAGGAAAAAATGTTTTGATTTTGTATGCCAGTTATCTGGCAGAGTATTCAGACAGCTGCCTTCTGCTGCTCCTGCAGCATACAAATTTATGCTGAGCGAATCTTTTCGTTGGTACAGAGTATCTCATAGTCAGGCTTTAGATATCGGCAACACTGCATAGTTTACAGCTTTTAACCTTATAGCTGGATTTGGCGGTAAAATAGCTAAGCTAGCAACACTGATCTATGTATACACACACAGCTTCGCCCTCGCTTATTGCTGTAATTGAAGAGATCACAACTGGCCCCACACTTGAAGCAGCAGCGAGAGAGATAGAGAGAGAGAGAGACTGAGGTCAGTTGTCTGAGGCAAGGCATGTGAGTCGGTCGGTGTCTGCCAGCGTGGTCTCAATTCTAAGCGAAAAAACGGATCGAATATAATTAAAAGCATAACATATACAAGAAAAATGGTGTGTGTAGTTAAGGAAGTTAAGAAAGTGATGAAAAGTGATATAAGCGTTAGTTTTTTTCAATAAATCTTTGCTGCAGGCCGCTGTGGTTTTTTTTATCGTTCGTTCCTTTTGCATGCGTTTGCTGTGAAGCCACGCTCTCACCTCGCGTAAATTAAAATAGAAAGAGAGTGCCGTTGGTTTTATTCTTGTTTTGCTGCCGGCTGCTGAGGTTCTTTTTTACCGTTGGTCCTTTATGTATGTTTTCGCTGTGGAGCCACGATCTCACCTGTTGTAAGCTGAAAGCTACAAATTTGAAAAGAGAAAGGGAGTAAGAGAGAGTGCCGTGGTTGAGCAGAACGCTTTGGGTAAGTGATTGGCTCTGTTGGAGCTTTGCTTTGCATATCAGTATACAGGGCGCATGAATACAGGTAGGGCGCTCGCAGTGTTCGCAAAGTACTTAAATCCATGATACAACAAATAAGGTAAGGCGCTCATTTTAGGTACTGAACTAATGCTCGACGAACCTCACGCTTCAAGAATACGCGAACACAGAACGTTTAAAGTACTTTGCTGAGGGCGCACACTGCCAGCGCCCTACCTGTATTGTTGTATCATGCTGGAAACTTTCTGTGTTTCGCGTACTATGGAAGCGTGAGGTTTGTCGCGCAAAAGCTCAGTACTTATAAAAATGAAGAGCGCCCTACCTTCACCGACTCCAAATTTTAGAAAAAATATTTTCTAAAATTAATAAAATTAAAAAAAAAGTAGAGGAAAGTTGACTTCGGCTTATCCGAAGTTTGTATACCCTTGCAGCACGTTTTTATACCCTTGCAAAGGGTATTATAATTTTGCCCAGAAGTTTGCAACGCATAGAAATATTCATTTCCGACCCCATAAACTATATATTCTTGATCAGGGTGACGAGCTCGAGTCGATTGATCTTTGTCCGTCCGTATGTCCGTATGTCCGTCTGTCCGTCCGTCTGTCTGTCTGTCTGTTTCTACGCGAAGTAGTCTCTCAGTTTTAAAGCTATCGTGCTGAAATTTTGCACAGAGTCTTCTTTTTGCTGCACACTACTAATATGTCCGAACCGACCGGATCGGATGACTATATCTCATAGCTCCCATAGGAACAACCGGTTGGAAAAGTAGTTATAGTGTATTTGTTTGTTTCACATGCTTTCACATAATTTTAAAAATTTTTGGCCAAATCGGATGACTATATCATATAGCTCCCATACGAATGATCTATCGGAAAATGGGAAAAAGAGTATTTTTCGAAAATATTTAAGCGAGCACTTGCAAGGGTATAAAAACTTCGGCACAGACGAAGTTAGCTTAGCTTTCTCGTTCTAACTAATTTGGATGACATTTCCATTGAAAACAAAAAAGTTTTTCTCACAAAGAATACTTGGTTTGGTCAAAATCAGACATTTATATAGTATAGCTGCCATAGAAAAGTAAGGTTAGAAAAATAGTCTTAGTCAGAAAAACTTGTTTGTTTTCAATGTGTATAAGTTTTCACACAATTCTTCAAAGTTTTGTCAAAATTGGATGACTATAGGTTTTTGCCGCCATAGGAATGTTCGGTCGAAAACTAGTTTTGGTAAGAAAAACTTTTTTATTTTCGAAGGAAACGCCTCCAAACTTTGTATTTCCTAGTTGTCTATGCTTTTCCATGATTCCACTAAGTTTGGTCGAAATCGGACATCTATATAGTATAGCTGACATAGCAAAGTAGAGTCTGAAAAGTAGTCTTAGTGAGAAAAACTTGTTTGTTTTCAATGGAAATGTCCGTTAAATTAGTTAGAACGAGAGCGTAGGTTAACGTTGGCCCTGCCCAACTTCAAAATACCCGTTACTCAGGGCAATTATTGTTAAGCAACCTCATTCGGCTCAGATAAGTATGCAACGTTTATTTAACTCTGCCATTTATGTGAGCGGATTGGTTAATCTGCTTCTTTATTCACGGTCTATTAGAAAATTAAATTGGGTTAACAGTTTACAATGTAAAGAATAATTAAAATAAGTCGGCTTTTGATGAATACACGGCGTTTTGACAGTCTTAGCCGCTGTTCGGCTGCTGCTTCTCAACTGATCTCTTCGACTGCTGTTTCTCGACTTTTCTGCTTTTTATTTTGGCTGCTTTTCTGCTGCTAGTCTGCTGTTGATCTTCTGTTCTGCTCTGTTGATCCAATGTTAAACTCCGCTGTAAATCTGCTTCATAAACCTTTTCCTTTTTACATTTATTATCCGATCTTAATGAAAATTTGTAAGATTGTAGATATTGGCCACATACACAACACTGCAAAATCTGAGCTCGATTTCTACATTTAAAATTTGGTGGTGCTAGCTCTTCTAGTCTCTGAAATCTAAGTGGATATGTAACAGGCAGAAGGAAGCATCTCCGACACCCTAAACTATATATTATATATTCTTTATCAGCATCAACAGCCGAGTCGACATAGCCTTGTCCGTCTGTCCGTCTGTCTGTGTGAACACCTAAATCTCATATTTATCTGAGCATTTGCTGTGTGCTTACATGGTGTTGAAATGTTAAAATTAATGTTAATGCTCTTTTAATTAACATATGGAAGGTTATTTAACACTTATTCCCCTGAGTAACGGGTATATCGAAGTCGGGAATGGCCGACTTTGACTTACGCTCATCTTAAACATTGGTTTAATGATCTCTATTATTCTTCAAGACTTTTCACATATTTCATTAACAAAAAATATATCTTTGAATATAATAGAGGGTTCTTAAATTTTGAGTTGATTGGAATTTGACTCACATTTGTTATCATTATAGCCTTAAACTAATTACTTTTCAGACTAATGTAGCATTGACAGAAACTTTTTATTTTCATAAATTTTATTTCTTTTGACTTTATATTTATAGAATATATTATATATCAAAATCTTAAAATAAACTATTTTTTATTTGTAAAAATGATGTTGTTTCATTTTTGTTTGCTCTTTAATTTGTTTTGAATTCACTTCTTGAGATTCATTAAAACTACTTGAACCATTCTGGCTAAATTTTGTTTAATAAAAAGTCTGTTCAGTTCTGCCAAGGTTTCCCCTTGAATTGCTCCAATTTTCTGAAGCATATTTCAGCTTCGTTTTAGTTTCACTTAAAAAATCGTTTGCCTATTCTAGTCCCCCTTTGATGCAGTTTAATTAAAAGTGAAGTGCGGCCATTAATTTGCAACTACAAATTACACTCAATAAAACATGGCTGGCACACTGATTTTTCGGCAGCAGCAGCAGTTGGCTCACACACACCCGCAAACAAAACGAGGAAAGGCAGCTTCTGTTGGTGTGTGTGTGTGTGTGTGTGTGAGTGAGTCTGGGCAATCAATTTGCACTTTGACTACAATTACTGATTTTCGACACTTCAAAGGATTTTATAAATTGCCATTTGCCCACCCCACAAAATTCAAACTGACTTTGGCAATTTGTTTTGGCCTTTTCTCCTTTGCCACTGCCACATACACACACACACACACATGTGCTTTGGCTTACTTTTTTTGTTCCTTGCTGATTGCGTCTGCCTTGTACAACTTTAATTAAGTCAACGTGCGAAGCCTGTGGCAAAACGTAGGCCGGGAATGGAACTGCAAGTAGTTTTCAGATGTTGGGCTGAAGAATTGAGAAGCGGAGACCGAAAGTTAAGTGATTTCATTCGGATAGAGAAGTTAATTAGGAATTCTGCTTATGCTCGAATTATCATCTCTGTTTTAAATATTTTGACACACTCCAACCTATGCCACTGCCATTCGTTATGCAGCCAGTTTAAGAGCTGAGAACTTAATTCTTTGAAAATCAAATCAAATGCATTTGTCATCAGAGCAAAAACAAGCTAAAATATCTGCCATGTTGTGCAAATTTTTGCATTCTCCGCACCGAACAATATTGAATTATCCAATGTTTTTGCCAGCGCCACATTCGCAGGCAGCGCAAATGGCCGGAAAAATATTTACTAAATTGTCAGCTGGGCCAAAATTATTAATGCAATTTAAGCGAAATTATTTATGTGCGAAGATTTTTCAAATGTTTTTATTCTCGTCGACACTTTGTTGCTGAAATTTAATTAAATCCGGGTCTAGATATAGAAATCAGCAGCTTAAAGGCCTTTTTTTTTATTCACGTTATTTGGTTTTGTTGTCATAAATGTGACACGAAGCGCAGTTCCCGCCTTCCGGTGGGCCGCATTTCGCTTTCATGACTCGGGATGAAAACAAAAGCGGAAGCAAAAGATTTTTGGGTGGCCAAACAGGAAGTGGAAACTTTGAAGTTTCGTTGTGCCAACGACGGAAGTTTGGAAAAACTGTGCTGGGAGATGCTGGTAACAAAGTTTCTTCATTTATGCAGATATAAGAATTGGAATTGCACCAAACCAGAATGAATAAATATAAGACGAATGGGCTTATAGAAATATGAACAGCCACGATAATTGAGAAGTTCTTAAGGGCTTCAGACCCTTTCTCATTCCCTGTCCCAGCTGCCACCTGTAGGTGTGCAGCGGCCTTTGCCACGGCGACTTATCATTTCTGCTCGCTGCTGCTGCTGCTGCTTTCTTACACAGCATTTCCTGCGGCACTTTCAATTACCTGCATTTCCATTTTACTGTCAGCTCGGTTGCTCAGCAATTTCTCACACAACTTAAGTATTTATAAAGTTTATTAATGTGAGTATAACCAAAGAGACACCTCCGAGAAGAAAAGAAACAATTATAATTATTTATTATGCGACAGTTGGCCGTGTCCGTCCTTTTTGTGTTTCTACTTTGTTGCAGTCGGCCAACGAAAGCGAAACGAAAACTGTCGCGGGAGTTGGCCATAAATCATTTATGCAGCAGACTCACACGTATGAGGAGAGTACAAAGTGGCATAAATCAACTTACATACGCACACACACACACAGACACAGAGACGTGCCCTGCAGTCATATGCAGAACTTGCAAAAGAGTTTTCCCCAAAGAAAAACGCAGCAGAAAAACTGCAAAAACTTACGCGCTTCGCTTCGTCGCCTCGTCTTTGCTTATGCTGACTACTCGGGGTCCTCCCTCCCCAATGCCTTTTCGCTGAGTGCATGTCAGTGCCTTGTGTGTCCTTTGATAAGTATGGTTCCAGGGGGAGGAGTCGTAGCAGAAACAGAAACTGTAGCATAAGCTCAGGCGCTTTTGGCGGGGGACAGCAAAAAAGAAAAAAACCAAACCTTATTGGCAGTTGCTGAACTGAGCTGCACAGTGTATGCTTGCTCGTAGAATTTAATTTCTTGGTTGTGTGTGAAAGTGTGACCAAGGCAGACAGGGGTGGGGCGGGTGACAGGGTGACTGCGAACTTCAAGGCTTCGGGGAGTGATTAGATCGGGCAATGAAGCAGAGAGGAAAAAACGCATCTTGTGATAGCAGCCGAGGAATGTACAAAATTGCAGAAAATGCTTAACATATTCTGGTTCCAATGCGTTTTGCTATGTGTCATTAAAAGCGTTCTGGCTCTGATAACTTTTCACATAGCTGTGAACATATCAGCACCTTTGCAACATATTATATAAATCGAGCTTGCATTTAGCCTGTTTCATTGTTAAATTTGTAAAAATCAATCGTTAAAAGTTTGAAAATAGAAATAAAATTCTTGATCAAGAAACCGGGGAACCGAACCGCTTATTCCAGCTGCTGAACCGAACCACAAACCGACCCGGCTTCCTTTAAGAATTACTGAACCAAGCCGAAAACCACAAATAAAAACGGTTCGGTTCGGTTCAGCTCTCTGACGAGTTTTAAGACTGGAGTCGCTTTCCTCTAGCCAATGATACTTATTAATTTGGATATTTTAATCGTTTCCCTAAGACAATTTTTCTACGTATCGTTCGACTCTACATTATTACCGATGCCGGAAATTTAAGATAAAGTAATCCTGCAAGTCTTCTGTAATTGCCCTCCGATCTCTTAATATTCATACCATCAATCTATGTTGTTTTCTCTAGTGGACAATATTTAGAATTTTCTGTAATACTTCTTCACCTTATTTGAATGCTAACCAGGAGAGTTTTTATGCTTTTCTATTCTCATCTTTTCTAGCCGACATTCTCTGTTTTCGAAGATCATTCCTCAAGAAACTTATAGACGAATCCTTTGAATACGGCATAATATATTACGGGCAATCTTCTAACGGTTTTAAAGATATTCAAATGGATTATAGGACTTCAATTTGAAAGTTTGCAAAAGTCACATGACAATAGATATCATAATGTACCTTTGTACAGAACCGGAACCGCGGTTCATTCAGCTCCAAAAAGTTATGTAATGAACCGAACCGGCGGTTCAGAAACTGTCTGAACCGAACCAGTACTTATATTCTAGTGGTTTGCATCCCTGCAAGAATCAAAAGAATAAATTTAGATCATTTCGTTAGTAAAGAAAAACAGGTGGATACCTGTTGTGTATGTTAAGAAGCAACTTAACATTTGTTATCTACTCGCGCTGAATGTTGTCAAAATTGATAGTATCGATAGTACCCTGTCCCCATTTAAAATGAGAAAAGGCGGCTCATGAAGTATATATATTCTTGATCAGCATGAACAGCCGAGTCGATATAGTCATGTCAGTCTGTCTATCCGTCTGTCTGTCTGTATGAACGCGTCGATCTCAAAAACTTTATGAGATAGATCCACAAATTTTTACATGAAGGTAGGTGTATACCGTATGCAGATCAAATAAGTTTCAGATTTGGAAAATTCTCCCCCTCCCCATTCTATCCCCAAAAAACCGCCATAGCCACAATTTTCAGTTCAATATCCACAAAGAACCGACTAATATATTATATATCTATTCTAAAAAGTACAAGCGAAAAAATTTTGCTTGTAGAAGCGTGGGGTACCGCATCTTCAGTAAGAGCCTGCGTGGGTGATTAAAGATTGCTATATACTTTAAAAAAAGCACTGCCAAATAAAAACCAAAAGTCAGAAATATGTCACTGTACCAAAACCAGGGACCGTAAATAATAATTATCTGTAAATTGTTCACACACAAAAATCAACAACTTGGAGTACCAGTATGAAAAAATGTATTGCAATAAAATAGCATTCTATTTCGCTAATCTGTGCATTTCCGCAATGATGTATATTTTTTGTTTTTTTATTTTATGGCTCAAAGGTTAATGACTATTTTTTGAGTAAAAATAAATAAAAAAAACAAAAAACATTATTCAATTTTGAAAAATCGGCATTAAAGTTGTGTTTGCAACATTGTAAACGGGGTTCATTTATTCAATTTGATTCTCTTACTGAGAATATGTATCAACCTTGCCACTATTTATATTTATAATGATTACACTATGATAGTTCTTTACAAAACAAAAGGAGACAACCAAACTACGGATTCCCCCTATTTCAGGTCCAAGGAATCGAACTGCATCATTACTTTTTTGAGTTACCACGAGCCTTTCGTACGTTTTTTTGTTTTCAAGTTTTTTTTATCAAGTTTGTCATTTCCAAGGGAACAACTCATTTTTGGTCGGTGTCAAGCTTGAATGGTGTTGGTTTTTTTGGTAAACTTTATTCCGCAAACTTTCTGGTAATGTTACAAGCTTCAAGTTTTGGGAATACTTCAATCCCCGATATTGGGGTTTAGAGGGCCATTCGGGTGAATACGTCGAAAAAAACCAAATTAATCTTCTTCTTTTTTTCTGTACAAGCAAATGTATCTACAAATGAACTCCATACATCATATTGGTATATCGACCAGGTGTGATACCTCTTCTAAAAACCAAAATCCATTCACTCTTGAGCTCGGTGACCTTGCCGAATAATAACAATCTTTCGTTGCCAGTGTATATTGACTACAAAGAGAGCTCTAAAGGGCTTTGGTGTCAAAAGGTTTTTGCTTGGGCGGTATTTTTGTTGATGTGAATAATAGCTTTGCCATAGAAATTGTTGAAATTGAATATTTTTAGCTTGTGTTGTGTATTCGGCCCCATAAAGATCAGAAGATCGACAGATAAGGTGGGGGTTTTCGTAATTTCCCACATAGAAATTTCAAATGAGCTACTTCTAAAACTAGTCCGATTTGGACAGCCAAACCATATGGCATATATAGCCAAAGCTGTCTATCTGTCAGTCCTTTTGTCTCTCAGATCTTAGAGATAGAGGTTCTTATACTCTTCTTATACTTGCAGTCAGATCAAGTTTTTTTTTTCAACTTTTGCCACGTTTGGAAAAAACGATATATCTCTAACTGTTCTGTAGATAGATCGATTGTACTTTCTTGACATATTTAATACAAAGAAATCACGAAGATAGAATAAACAATGGTCGAGTTATAAGCAAGACAAACGTGCAAGGTCCAGTACTTTTCAAAAGCGTACTCTTTGTCTGATCTAAGCAATCTTTGGAAGGTGGAGAGTATTTTAGGTCGGGCTAGACCGAATTTCCTAGTTGATTTTTTAATTGAAAACTAGATAAAACTAATTTTGGATAATTGGTAGTAATTTGGGAGTTTACCATCTCCAGCCAAGATATCTAATTCATTCGCAATCTAATACAATAATTTCTCTCATTTCACTTGACGGCAATAAACAATATATAACGTGACGTAAACGTTAAGCACATTGTCTAATTTATTTATTTTCTACTAAAAAGTGCACATTAATCATTCATAGTCTTCACTGCAAGCAATTGTTTACTTGTTTTTCCAATCGAGCCCAATTAAACGCACGAGAGCTTCAATTTCATGTTAGGCACAATTCAGGGCTAGGTTCTCATATGTGAACCAGTTATAATAAAACTAATTAAAATAGAGATTTCTAATTAAGATAGAACACAATTGCTCCGGGGGAGGGCCCCGTTTGAGTTCGTATAAAACTGGAAACGGGAAACCTTAAACAGACAGTTGAACGCTTTTTATTTAGTGGAATACAACGAATAGCCAATATTTTAAAGAATATTTCCAAAACCATATACGAAAATGTATATAAACAACAAATCAAATCTAATTATCATCGCAATATGGGCAGCATTGCTCTCGATGGCGCAGGTAAAAGTTTTGAACTTCTTATAAAGTCAGCTGATCATACCGTCCCTTCACACAGTCACAACTCCTGGAGGAATCCGAAGTTTTTCTAGACCAATGTTTAACCTCGAAATAATATCAGCCGAACGGAATACGAGGTAATGGCCAAACAGACTAGTTCGGAAGAGGACTTGGATAACGTTGATATGAGATACAAGTGTTTCACTTATTGCCTGGCTGAAAAATTTAATGTTTTGGACTCTGAGGACTTTTGGATACAGATAAAGTGGCCGAAGTGCATGATCTTAGTGAAGAAAGCCTTGAGATTTTCGAAGAGTGCAAGCAGCTTTACGACGAGGAAACCAATCGATGCGAATATGCTTTCAAAATGCTTCTCTGTCTAATGGATGAGTTCAAGCAAAGCGAGGAGGAAACTTAATATCAAACAAGCGAATAAATTGTAAATGAATTAATAAGCAGCAAAACTGGCTAAACAAGTTGATCTATACATTATTTGCGGAAGTACGTGTGCCAAGTTTGCATTCAGTTAGAGCAACAATGCAGCTAAGCATGACACTAGCTGCTGGACTGCACTGATCAGCTTGTGCCTAGTTGGGGTAAGAGAATTGCTCTAAACCATCTTAGTGTATGTGGTAAACGACATCTCTTTGAAAAGGCAAGGCATCCCTTCGACTTTTTGGATGAAACCTTTGAGGAATTTGAAGAGTGCTTGCTGAAAAATAATATTTCCCATGAGGAATATGAAAACTTTGAGGTTTCTGATAATTTAGCAAACAGTGCTTAATGGCACAGTGGAACCTAAATTTAAATGTGTCATACATTGTCAGCTTGAGAAGCAACCCAAGAAATGGTTAAACGTGCAAGGAAAAGCCGATTTTGAGTTGATGAATGTTACCAGCGATGTGGCCGAAGCGATTACCAAGTGCCTGGGCTATGCTGAAAAAGAAGGACAATGTGCGTACAGCTTCAAGTTGGTGATATGTGCTTTTCATGAAGAGTATCCAGTTATTGATTACGACGCATGGGAGTTGACGGATGAAGAGCTAGCTGAGTTGGCGGAAGATGATGAGGAAGACTTAGAAGATGTTGGGCAACCTACAACCGATGTAATCACTTAAAAGCGTGGTTTAATCTTATGATGTTTTGTTTGTAAAAAGAGTTTTTTGAAAAACCTAGTATTTCTTTGCTGCATCTATGTCTTTATTCTGTGTACAGTTAGTTGGTAGTTCATTGCACTGAATTTATGTGAATTTTTTGGGAATATACTGGAGTTTTTTGTAACAAATATAACAGGTCTATCTTCTTAACAATGGATTTATAATTTCTACTATCGGATAACTGTAATAATATACCTCCTTTGCATTCTTCTAAAACTAAGCTGCCAGGTCTTCACCAGATCTTTCTACATTGAAATTTGCTATCAATTAACAGAGCATTAACTATAATGTTAGCATGCTGGCATTATGTTAACATGTATGTATATGGACGAAGTTGTGTTTTGTGTATCTCAAGTGTATCTTTTCCGATATTCCCCTTCTTTTACGGAGAGACTACCGTACAAGAAATAAAGCCACAAATTTTTGCATGAAGGCAGGTGTATACATAGCTTGTAGAGCTTGTAGAAGAGGTGGCGACCATTAAACGGACAAAATATAGTGTTGCCTACTTTATGGATGACCATTTAATAGCTGTTACAAAAACTGGATACATTCAAATTCAAAAACCAATTTCAATTAATTCAATCACGAACCAATCTCTAATTTAGGGTTAAGAAAATGCGTTTGTGTGTATGTGTGAGTGTGTGTGTATACATTCATCAAAAATTAAGTAAAACAAGTGTACAGGGTATTTTGTAGTCTGGGCACTCGACTGCAGCGCCCTTACTTGTTTCCATTAAATCAATAAATTTTCATAAACTATAAAGCGATCTCAGAGTGCGATGAGATGAGAATCTATTTGTGGTTGTGGGTTCGATTCTCAGACCAGTATAATAAATTTTAAGAACAAAAACATTAATAAATATTTCTTAGTATTTTAAAGTTTGCCGTTAGTTCGATATTAACGCTTAAACTATTTATAAAATGCCTCAATTGGCCCTCCTTTGGATTCATTGACGATCGAGTTAGTTGCTTAATGTCATTTTTATGGGATACCGTTGTATAATTATGATCCTTCAAGACTAAAAAGTTAAGAAAGTCGGTCAAGCATGATGATAATACACTCTGTAACAGATAAGTTCGGAAGAATGAGAACAAATTAAAAAAATCTGAAAAAATAGGGAATTTCATACTTGGATCAAGAATTTTCGAGATCAATAGTTCGATAAAGGGAAAATTCTCCATCCAAGAGCGAAATTCTTGATCCAAGTATGAATTTTTGATCCCGGTTGTCTTGATCCAAGAGCTTCAATACTTGATTCCACTACGAATCATTCTCATATCAGGCAGAATAATTCTGGAATCAAGTGCTAAACATACTCAAATTCATGATTTAGCATTCCTGAATCAAGAGCATACAGCATCTAAAACCGAGAGCTATTATCAAGAGCTCATGAGATGAAAGAGTAAGATCGTTTACTCTTAAATCAAGAGCTTCACAGATTCCAATTTAAAAACAATTGTTTTTTCATTGTTTTTAAATTTATTTCATCGAAAAATAATTGTTAAACAATGTAGCAAGTTTAAGCCGGCTCGAGGATACAACACATCAAAGCATTGACAGTTTTTGTCTGTCAACTGTCAGTCGAACAGAGGTCTCATGCCAGCAATGCAATAACTGGTTGGGAATTCCAAAGCAACATGAGTGCAAAAATGGATTGCGATCTCCGCTCGATAGTTTTCCCACACCCCTCTCCCATAAAATACAAAACAGTAAGAGCAGACTCCACGCTATTCTCTCAAATGTGCTTGCTCTTCTTTCTCAGTTTCTTTACCTCACTTCTAAAAGCACCTTTCAGCTTCGAATTTAGCTCGATTTCAAGAGCAAAATTCTTGAAAATTCAAGACCGAATAAATTTTTTCAAAAGCGTTTGTTTTTAGGTTATTCGTTCTACTTCTTTGTGGGTGTAGCTTTATGTAAATCACTGTTGACTGTCGATCGAATTTGACAAACCTAATGTTTTCGAAATGCTAAAAAGGTTAAAAATCATCATAGAAACGATTTGTTTATTTTAAATTTCAGAGATAAAGTTGACTTTTTGTGGCGTGCCTGACTACGAAATAGATTTGTTGTTTTAACTCGCTTCGTAGCGAGACAATTTCACTTGTTGTTCTAGCACTTTTGCACGTAAGCCCAAGAGAAAGGTCAACTTTTAATGCGACTGCATGGCGCTAGCTGCCGTAAAGTAACTCTCGGAGCAATGGCAGCAAAAAATTCGAACTCTA
>JAWNNO010002934.1:0-58441 GCA_035044985.1 Lordiphosa fenestrarum
TTATGTATTTCTGAAACAACTTGTTGTTTACTCATTTTATTGACATTGAATAATTACACAATTATTTCCCTATTGCTTTGGACACTGCTTAGATAGTACTGTTTGCTTATATTCAATTACATCTCGTTTTAGCTCTCTAGTCATTTTCTTAGAAATCTCAAAACATAATCGAGCTAAATCTATTTGTACATCTTGATCGTGAGAAGCATCTAAATCACTTACTGGAATAAAAAATTTTTGTAGAGTTACACACTTAGGAACAATATGATTATAGTAAATAAATGAAATTTGTTTTCTTAGAATTGTATTCCAGCACAAAAATGTTGTCCCTAATCTTAGGAATGAACGCCAAGATTCGCTATCAAACTCAACATTTGACTTTGAGATTATGTGCTACATAGTATTCAAGACCAAAAACTTGCTTCTTTCTATAATCTTTATATCTTGTTGCGTGAAGTGAGTCCATTTCCGATGGGTGCTTGTGTAACACTAACCGTAACTAACTATTGTGGATCTATATAAAGCATTCGTGCTATTTAATATGATATGTAACCTCACTATTTACGCATGAGTTCACATATTCATTTCAATGTCTCCGCCTTCCCATTTCATTTGGAAAAAACTTCTTTTAATTCATTTCACTACTTCGACTTCTTTCACACAGTTGACGACACAGTACAATCATTCTTACCTATTTCAAATTCTGGTTGGCATACTTGAAAACTTCTTTAAATGCATTTTATTGCCTTTACTTTGGTATATTACCAACAGACAGCGTCACAGTACAATCATTCTTCCCTAGTTCAATACTTAAAACGAGAGTGTAAGTTAAAGTCGGCCCTGCCCGACTTCGAAATACCCGTTACTCAGCTCAGCTCGGATAAGTATGTAATATTTTTTTAAGTCGGCCATTTATAGTCCGATCCTTTTGAAAATTTGTGAGATTGTAGATATTGGCCACATAGACTACACTGCAAAATCTGAGCTCGATATCTTAAAAGTTGTGGGAGTTATTCAATATTTTTTATTTCGGGGGCGGGAGGGGGCGTGGCCAAAATTTGAAACAAACTTGATCTGCCTACAGACAATACTAGCTTACGTATAAAATTTGGTAGCTCTAGCTTTTCTAGTCTCTGAGATCTAGGTGTTCTTACAGACGGACGGACGGATGGACAGACGGACGGACGGACGGACGGACAGACGGACATGGCTATATCGACTCGGCTGTTGATGCTGATGAAGAATATATATACTTTATGATATCGGAGATGCTTCCTTCTGCCTGTTACACACATTTGCACGACTTTAGTATACCCTTTTTACTCTACGAGTAACGGGTATAAAAACTTCTTTAAATGCATCCTTTACTTTGATATCTTACACATAGATGGCGCTACAGTAAAATCGTGTTCACCTATTTTCACTTAATGTTCCCATTTTTTGAATGCATTTCATTTACTTCAGTTCCACTATTCCGTAACCGCTCTATCAAATGTTTAGTGAACATAATGTGATCTTCTTAACTTCGATTCTTTTAAGCCGGATAGCACCACATTGGAATCTAATGTGAATTTTAAAGTGCGTTGTATATTGTACGTTCTGTGCAACAGGTGGCGCCACAAAGTATAACGGTTTCGCCGATAGATGGCGCCACTGTGCCAGGCCCAAATTCCCGTTATCCTATTTTTTTACTACTACCCGCAAACACCGATTTTTCGCCGTTCAAGAAAATAAAATTTGAATTTGAACCCAACGGATCAAATTGGCGCCCTAGATCGATGCAGAATAATAATCGATAGTTATCGATGGCAACCGTAAAAAAATCCATGGGAGCGTGAGCTAAGCGGGAGCAAAGCAGATAAAAGGCCAGCATCGACGCTTAGGAAGTCACTTAGTCACCAGAGCTCGAAACGCAAAGGTAAGCCAGCAGAAGTTCTTAGCATCGTAGTTAGCAATTTGTAATGGAACTTGTCCCCTGGATTGCCACTCCTCCCCAGAGTTCTAATACTCTACGGAGCTGTAGTGCACCCACCTAGTTCTTGAGTATCTTGGATTGCCAATCCTCCCGAGTTCTAGTACTCTACGGAGCTGTAGTGCACCAACCTAGTTCTTAAGTATCTTGGATTGCCAATCCTCCTCACGGTTCTAATATTCTACGGAGCTATAGTGTATCCTCCCCATTCTTGTGTCTTTTGGATTGCCAATCCTCCCCAGAGTTCTAATACTCTACAGAGTCGTAGTGCACCTACCTAGGTCTTGTATGTCTTGGAGGGCCAATCCTCCCTAGAGCTCAAATATTCTACGGAGCAGTCGTGCCTCTACTCATCTCTGACTCTTAGGTAACCAATCCTCTCCAGGTACGGAGCGATCGAGCCTCCTCCGATTTCTTGGATAAGTCCGAGAGCCCACCCCGTTTAGAGTAAGGCTCCGGGAGAATTCCTCCTATGGGCCAGAATAGCCGGAGCGAGCCCCAAGGTACCAGGTACCAGATCCCATCGGGACCAACAACATACCCCGAGAGACCTCGTGATCCAGCCTTTCTAGCATAATACCTAGAATTAAACTATAAAGGAATATCCTAAAATAAAACCCAAAAAGGAATACATCGGAACCTTGGACTGTTGTTTGGGAAAGTTATTTTTATACTATAAGAAATTACAAATTTGTGTAACTCCGGACTCGGCGAGAACCCCCGGGGTAGAGTCGTTACAACTGGTTTGCAAAAGGTACTCCCTCTTTTTCTACGCAGCATTGAAGCTTCTTACGCTTGCTGATGAGTATCGGCAAAGCTGTTTGCATAGTCGTTGGCCTCTTCCTGTACTTGAATATTGTTTACTTACAGAATTTGGCTTGATAGAAAAAGTGTAACGTTCGCAACAGTCAAAACGAACATATTTTTATACTCTGTACCGTAGGTACATAGAGTATTATAAGTTTGTGCAAAAGTATGTAACATCCAGAAGTAAGCATCTCCGACCCCATAAAGTATATATATTCTTGATCAGCATCAACAGCCGAGTCGATATAGCCATGTCCGTCTGTCCGTCTGTCTGTCTGTCCGTATGAACGCACAGATCTCAGAGATGGTAAGAGATAGAGGTTTGACATGTATGGGACATATGTTTCTTATGTCTGCAGGCAGGCAGATCAAGTTTATTTTCAATTTTGGCCACGCCCCCTCCCGCCCCCGCAATTTAGAAAAAACGTTATATCTCCCACAGTTTTGAAGATAGATGGCTTGTTCCTTCTGGACATATTTAGTTATTAGAATAACTTATCGATCCGCCAAAGGAATGAAGAAAATCGGATGAACGGTTTTCGAGTTATGATCAAAAGACAAAATTTCTTGGTACAGAGTATGTTATAGTCGGGCTTGACCGACTTTCTTTCTTGTTTTCTTAACGGGACTTCTTTTAATTTTTTTTTTAGCTAGATTGCTGGATAGCTGGTCATATATTCCACTTTATTTTTTGTATAAGGACTTTTTTGGTTTATTATCCAAAATTCGCAAAAAAAATTTGAAAACCAACATAAGCCTCAAAGTCGACTTCCATTTTTTGTAACGTCCGCAACGGAACTTTAAGCAAGCATAATTTTTTTTCAAAAACAGCTAGCGTTTTATTTTAAAATGGGGTTAAAAGTACTCCCAATGAACTGCATGTTGCTAAAAATTTCATTAAAATATACCAAGGTGAACGCCCGCTGAGTCAATTTTAAACAGCGAATTTGCGTACGAGTGAAACGTCCGCAACGCAGGACTAGCCACTATGTTGCCCGCAGAGTCACCTGCATATATGAGTGCGTTTCCCGTAGTAGCACATCGATTTAGTCGACGAGTTTCCTCATCACATTAGTGATTGAACGCTTCGGTAAGGCCATAAGCTTTCTGAGCTCTCTAGCCTTTGCTCCAAAATTGTTGAGGTTTCGTAATCCGTCAACTTCTTCCGTCTTTTTACCCTCCGAACTAATCATCCAGTGCGGAGTGGACTTTGGCCTCGCTGGTAGTTCCGGTTCTATAGGCACTGACTCCTCGGGAGACTTACCAACCATCGAGCTTGTCCGAAACGGGTCTGCTGAATCCCAGTTAATAGTGCTAGTTAACGGAGTGACGCTTCCACTAGTGTCGCCGACTACTAGCACTCCGAGGTGGTTGGGCCCTCCGGGCTCAACTTCTTCCCTGGACAATTCCATGCCACTAGTATGTGTATGTGTATGTGATTTTTTGTTTGTTTGATGAGATTGGTTTGAAGCAGTGGAAGCCTCCTCAGCACCATGAACTGGTGTCCGAAGTATGGGACTTGCGTTAGCTCACCCACTTAATCGTTTGAGTATTACTGAGGCCATATTGCTTACCGCTGACCAATATTGTTCGGACTTAAGCATAATGTCTACCAGGTTACAAACGGCTGGTGTCCTCCCCACGCTCATGCTTAGGTCTCTTCTTTCATTAATGTACAATGGACAGACAAAAAATACATGTTCTGCGTCTTTAATTGCCTCCGTGCTTAAACAGATTACAGAACGGGCTGTCTTCGGGTTTAAAACTATGAAATTAGAATCTGAAGCACACATGTCCCGTCAAGAGTTGCTTCAGTTAGTAGTCGATATGACCATGTCTTTTGTCCAGCCATGTTCATAAGTTTGGAATCAGGCTAAAGGTCCGGCGTCCGTTTGTGGAATTTTCCCATCGGTTCTGCCAGTGCAGTATGGTTTGCCTGCGCAACGCGTCTCTGCAGTCCACCAATGGGCTAGCAATTGATCGAGCCCTGATCTCTGCTGCTTCTTGTGCCATCAGGTGTTGTGGGATGATGCCAGCTATGACCATTGCTGCATCGAGAGACGGTGCGGAATGCACAGCTCATTCGTAGGGCACATAGACACCTTACCGTGTTGGCAGTGCGAATGTATGAGCCATGTGCCTCTGCCGATACTGGTGCTGCGTATAGTAGCGTGGAACTTACTACGTTTGCTAGCAATTTCCGCCTCGGTTGCTTTGGCCCTCTGGTGTTGGGCATAATCCGTGCCAGCGATGCTGCTGTCCTGCTTGCCCTGTTGCTCGCATCTATAAGGTGCTGATTAAAGCTAAGCAGATGGTCGATCGTCACTCCCAGGTATTTCGGGTATGGTCGTGAGACTATAATAGAGTCTCAAATCCTGATGGTTGCTGTCTCCACCATCTTCCTACTGCTAATTAGCACCGCTTCGGCTTTGTGAGTTGCCAATGCTAATCCTGCTGTGTCAAGCATTCAAGAAAGCATTTCCCTCTGGCAATCGTCGCCTTGCTGCCCCACCGACCAAGCATTGAAGTCACCCGCAATGATTACGTCCTGAGGCCTTCCACGTGCGTCGACCGCTATGTCCTCCAGCATTTTTTGAGACTGGTCCAATTGCCAGCTCAATGGGACGTAGCATGATAGTTTGGCTAGTGCTCTCCTAAACTGCGGGCTCCTACCGCTTCCAGCGATGTGTCCCTTGCAAAGTGGACCTTTCCACCTTTCAAGAAATCTGAAACAGTTGGTGACGTTTATCCTTTCGCGAAGTCTGCATCTCACCCATCCTACTTAAAGGAATCCTATTGCTATGGCCTTTTTGGCCGTTTGCGTTTGTCCCTAAGCCCTGCGCAGGGTGATGTCCTCTGGTGATACGTCTTCTAGCGCAAGCTGCTTTTTTAACCCTGCGCAGATGCTCTCCCTGTTGGTGATCTCGTCCAAGTCCCTGCATTGAATTGTGACACAATGGTTTAGTGTACGAACCTCTGAGTTTTCACCCATCGATTCGCCCACTAAGTTCTTGAACGCTAAGGTATTTTTGCCGGACTTATTTAGTTGCAGCAGGAGTTCTCCTTTCTGTGTTCTTCGGATTCTCTGAACTGCCTGGCCTAGCCCGCATCGCTTTTCGTCAGCCTTTACCTTCCTGAGTATCCCTGCAGAACTTGCTTCACCCTTCGCAGAGATAATGATGGCATCTGGTCGCGTCTTCTGTGTATATTTTGATTGTTTCATCCAACTGATTAAGTTCAGCGAGTTGTTAAAAGAAAAACAATTTGGAACTGAAACAGTCAAATTGCAAGTCGAATACCAGAACAGCGAACGCAAAATCGTTCGATCTTAATTTCATTTGAAGTTTAATAAATTATGTGAAGCCCGGAACAGGCCTGAAGAGATGTGAAGAGGTAGGAAAAAAAGAATAAGAAAATGTAGGCTTACAAATACAGAGAGGAATAATTTCATAAAACTATAATTAAAGATAAAATGGAAGAGTGACAAAAAATAGAACATTACAAATTAAAAATACATCAAAATAAAACTACAGGAGACAAATCAAGCATATTGCCTGGTGAGACAGACAATAAAATAGTTGGCGACCTTTCATTACAATTGGGGTAAAATTGGTTCAAGTTGCCAGACACGGGTGGTGGCACATCTACAAATTGAGGCTCCAACCGACGCGGGGGTGGTGACTCGAACTTATACTCACTAAGCATCTCGGAACTGGCGAGAAACTCGCTTGCGAGATGCTTAGTTAGTTTGTGCATTTTGTCAAATTTATTCTTCACGTCGGTGAACATCAGCGAGAAGTTAAATTGTTTTTTAGTGCACTAAGGGCATGACCAGCACAAAGCACCACAATCCTTTTTAGGCGAGTAAACTTTGTCCAGATCACGTCCTCTTAGCACAGCACATTTAATATACATACATACAATTGTCGCACAACCAGCAGGTAACAAACCGATGTTGTTCCGACTCACTTGCATTCTTAAATGTGCATGTCTTTTTGCAGCACGACATAGTGCACCAAATTTGCCAGAGGGCCTTAAAGCCAAAAAGTAAGCGGACAAAAGCGCGTATCGAAAAATCACAAAGACAAAAACAAAAACCCCCACAGAGCGCAGTTAGATGGCAAGCGTTCTTAGCTTTGAGAGCAGAGCAACAACAAAGCTGAGTGGGAGTTAAGCACAAAAAGAAAAGAATATGCACAAGCGATCGCACACACAAACCCGTGTAAAGGGGGGAGCTGCTAAGCAAGCAAAACAAAACCACCAAAAAAATACACAGCACATACGCCTCAATATTAAAATTTTGTTAAATTAACGATGTGAAGATGCACAACTGAAAAGAAAAGCACAAACCGATAGTGGGCAATACTAATACAATTGTTTAGGCTAAAAAACACATCAAACACTCATAAGAGACTCTCTCTCCTTCTACTTTAGCTTTTCGTTGTCCGTCGTTCGAGGGTTTTTTTCTGGAATTGACCTTCTGCTACTCTTCGCCATTTGTTCTCGCGATTAGTGTCTCGTGTGTCTCCGCGTTCCTTTCGGAGTCCTCCAAAGCGTGTGCGATAGCAGCGGCATCGGTGCCGGCTGCTCCACAAGATCGCTTGGCGTTCGAACTCCTAAGCCCTAAGCAGTGTGATCCTAAGCAGCAGTGATGTCTGTGATGATTGGTGTGTCCTAATCACAACCTTGGATCCTTCTTCATGCAGCTGGATGGCAGATAGCTCATATAGCGCCCTGATACTCTCAATTGAGTCCCTCATGGGACTCCATGGACCCTCTGATATATCTTCGTTTGCCTTCTCCAAGCATCTCCACTAGCTTCGCAATTTCGTATCCCAGGTCACGCAGCGCTGTGCAGCTTTCCTGCATAGCAATTGATTCCGATTGATTGGCGTTATTGCCATTCTACTTCTTTTTGCGAATGGATGGCAACTGTCTCCTTTTATATGGGGTGTGTTGACACATGTGTATGTGTATGTGTAACCCTCCTCTGCATTCCCGCAGAAGATACACTTTAAGTCTGCCTCATTCCCAAAGCGGTGGAGATAGCTCCGAAAGCATCCATGAGCAATCTTTCAGCCTGGGCGGACGTCCGGACTGCCTACTTTAGGGATATTGGAAGGCTACTCCCGTGAAATTCATTCAACACTTTCGTGTTGACTGCTGCTAGTCCCTCCAGGGGCGGTACTCCTGTGACGACCAGCGCTACTTCGTCTGACACTATGCGGGACGCGCAGGATATGCGGATCGGACCCAGCCGATGCGTCGCCTCCTAACCACTGGTGTAGCTTTTCAACTGCAGGGCTGCCAAGCAGACTGGAGTGGCTTACAGCATGCCGGACCACATAACGCTGGTGAGCAGTAGCTTCCTTCCTTGCTTTGGGCCTCGGGTGTTCAGCATTATCCTCGATTCGAAGATGCCGCCTTTGAATTTGCATAGTCCAAGTGCTCTCGAAATCTGAGTCTGGAATCGAGCATAACCCCCAGCTCCAACAACTTGCACTGTTGGGGGTAGGGGTAGACGTAAGATGCCATCGTACAATACTTTCCACAGTGATGGACCCAGAACTGATCCTTGCGGAACACCTCCGGTTACTTCGTACGTCTTGCCTTACTGAACTCATAGTGGTTCTGGGAAAGATCACCGGCTGCAGCAATGGCGCGCTCTACACTAGTGCAAACAAGCCTCTTGAACATTCGTGGTATTTTCCACGACCAGAAATACAGGAGGGATCAGAGCGACGCGTCTGTAAGCTTCAACTTTATAATTTCAAGAGATCAATTCATTGGTTTAATACAACTAGAGATGGTATACAATTAGTGAGACCTAATCTCTGCTTACACTTCTAACGAGCCAATCTACTTATTTGGAATGCGGAATTGTAACGATAAGCCATAATTAAAATTAAATAATATTTATATTATATATAAAACTTCATTCTTAATTAGAATATAATTGGAATACGTAAGTGATTCCATCAAACACCGGCCGCGTTAGAACCTCCAAGGCTTCAATCCACTGGTAAGGGCGCGAGCTTGTGAATGGCGCGAGTCTTAATCCCATTGGCCGTCTGAACGTCGACGACCCTGACCTTTCCGTCCGGCCCGGCGTGTACAGCGGTTGCTACGGTGGTCTTCCGCGATTAGCACCAACTGTCCCACGATGGCGTTGTTGTGTTCTTGGTCCACTTCGACCGCACCAGCAGGCTGCGCACATAGTCCTTGGATCACTTCTGCCAAAACTCGTGCTTGAGAAATGAGACAAGTGGCCATCGACGCAAGTAACTCATTTTTTCGGGTGGGTTCTGCGCCGGCGGTGCTCTCAATGGGCCTCCGATGAGAAGATGGCCCGGAGTCAGGGCTTGTCCATCGTTGGGATCTTGGCTGAGAGGACTCATGGGCCTGGAATTGAGCACCGCTTCCACGCCTATAATGAAGGTTGTCAACTCGTCCGCGGTTAACAACGCGTTGCCGACTGAAATGTGGAGCCCTGGGGGGAATGAACACGAAGTTGCATCCTTCTTCCGCTGCGTAGCGGCGAACTACGTCCCCTTCTTTCAATAGCTTCTCTGCGAATTCCATCATCTTGTTACTCGCTCCGAAGAAGTTGGTCCCGCTGTCGCAGTGCACGGTGTGTGGAAGTCCTCGTCGTCCGGCGAACCTTTGGAAACAAGCAAGAGACGTATCAGTCGACAGATCACTAACTAGTTCAAGGTGATCTGCTTTTGTGGCGAAGCACACAAAGACTGCAATATAAGATTTATAAGGCGGTTTTCCACGAATTTTTTATTATAGTCAGAATAGGCCCGCAGAAATCGACTCCACAAACCGCAAAGGGACGACACTCTCGTAACCTGTCGGCAGGCAATTGACCCATGATCTAGTTTAGCAATCTGGGTTTGTATCGGAAGCAGTGCAAATAGTTCCTTACTGTTTTCCGGCAAATCTCCCGAGCGTTGATAATCCATATTCGCTCATTAAGGAGACCAAGTAGAGCGCTAGAGTGAGCATGGTAATTTTTAATATGCAGCGCTCGTAGGTACGCTTCCACGAAATGCGACTGCTTCCCCAATAGTACGGAAAATTTTGCATTATAGGGGATATCCACTCTCAAAAGCCGACCACCAACTCTAAGCTGACAAAACTGCAGTTGCCTTTGCGAAAATTCATGCAGAAAGAGATTTAGTTTTTGTATTTGAGGGCCAAGATACTGCTTCTTCCGGATTTTTCCGATTGCATCGAAATACTCAAAACTTTGAATAACTTCGACCGTTTTAAAGAAAGCCATTTCTGGCTCTTCGGGGGACAAGGCAAGGTTAGAAGCCCGGTCTGATTGACGGCAAGCGCTTACGAAACGAAGTATGTTCCCTATGACCCTCAACATCTTTTTATGACATGATGCGCTTTCGATGAAATAAATCATATAATTTTGATTACGAGCAACTACTAAAGACATGACAGATTTCTCGGCCTCTAGGGATTGCAATTCTGCTGACGGCTGAGATTTGGGGTTAACTGGCCAGTCTTCCTCTGATAGACGTAAAAATTGTGGGCCTTGAAACTAAATGCGCGACTTAAGATCCCCGACGCTACAGCCTCTCGACACCAAGTCAGCAGGATTCTCTTTTGTGGGGACGTGTCACCATATCGCATCTTTGGACCAGTCTTGGATTTCGGAATCGGTGCTACCCCTGACTTCGAAGTGAGCAAAAAGGTTTTGACTTGTCCGTTTAGAACAGAGCGAATGTACAGACATGCCCTGTAAGCTCTCATGGAAGCATCGGAAAACACATGAATTTGAATCGGGACCATGGTATTTGTCTGCACATATCTTGGGATTCTAATTTCTTTAATTTGAAGGAGACTCGTTTGGAATTCTTCCTAAAAGGTTTGAAGTCGAATGGGTACAGACTCATCCCAGTCGAGCTTTTGAATCCACAATTCCTGAAGCAGAATCTTGACTTTAGTTAGTAGAGGGCCCAATAGTCCCAAAGGGTCAAACAAACGTGCAGAAACTGCCAGTATATTCCATTTTGTAGTGCGAAGCGTCGTAAACGAGTTCTCAAGTTCAAATTGAAACTCATCCTCTGCTGGAAACCATCTTATACCCAGTGTATGGAGTTGTACCTTTAAATGAGCACGCTTGTAATGTAATATTTGTACTGACTCGCTCTTGCGATCCTTCTTTTATTGCAAAAAAATCATCCCTTGAATATAACTTATCTATTGCTTCGTTTGTAAGACGAAGCACGTGTATGTTTATGTGCTTGTGCGTTGGTTCCCTTCAGTACTCATCATCAGTGAATCACCTAGGATTCACCGATTAATTAGTCATGGGTATCGAGGAATCCTCGGTGAATTCCCTTGCAAATCATGCGTGAATTTAACATAGGCATGTCCTAGGCGGTCATGAATGACTGCTCATGTGTGAATCACTCATGAATTCATTTCTTCTTTCATCGACGATTCATGCATCTTCTTATTTGAATTCATTGATGAATTCACCTATAAATTCATGATTCCCTAATGACTTTCGCAAAGAAGTCACCGATCAATTTAATTTACATTGACTTTAATTCAATTTATGTATTTATTTAAATAATTTACCAAGAACTTTCCCCTGATTCACAAACACGCAACACTGTATAGTCATAACAGTTAAATTCATTTTATTTAACAAAATATATTAGAATTTGAAATTATCATAATAAACAAAAAACTAGTGTATTTAGAAAAATAAATTGTTGATTTAAATTAAAAAGAATACATATGTAAGACGAGAAGTCCCTTTACATCACAGTAACTAGTCTGCAGACAATTATTCATTCACTTTTCACAAGAAATATATTTATTTTAATAACTTAAACATTATTTGAATTGTCATTCGTCACGAGGTGCCAGTAGAAATGAATTAAACAAGTGTTTAGATTTTTCTATGCAAACGCGAAACCAGAAACAATAAACGATGCGCCGTTAATCCGTTTCGCCGCTTTGTCTTTCGGCTTCGGCGCGCGTCACTTTTTATACTCTGTACCGTAGGTACATAGAGTATTATAAGTTTGTGCAAAAGTATGTAACATCCAGAAGGAAGCATCTTCGACCCCATAAAGTATATATATTCTTGATCAGCATCAACAGCCGAGTCGATATAGCCATGTCCGTCTGTCCGTATGAACGCACAGATCTCAGAGATGGTAAGAGATAGAGGTTTGACGTGTATGGGACATATGCTTCTTATGTCTGCAGGCAGATCAAGTTTATTTTCAATTTTGGCCACGCCCCCTCCCGCCCCCGCAATTTAGAAAAAACGTCATATCTCCCACAGTTTTGAAGATAGATGGCTTGTTCCTTCTGGACATATTTAGTTATTAGGATAACTTATCGATCCGCCAAAGGAATGAAGAAGATCGGATGAACGGTTTTCGAGTTATGATCAAAAGACAAATTTTCTTGGTACAGAGTATGCTATAGTCGGGCTTGACCGACTTTCTTTCTTGTTCCTACTCAGAGTATGAAATGGCATATCCGACTACTACAATTATTTGTATACATTTGTTTATGATCCATATATAATTGATTGTTTTTGAGTTAATAATAATAAAAGTCTATCTTAATTCTTTTCCATCAACGATCTGTCCAATCGACTCATTGTAAAATGCTTTAAAATACATATTATATATGATCTCAATGATAGCTCAAATGTGAAGAGTATACAAACTTCTTCGTTCAGCGATAGAAAAACTGATTTTGGTTGCCTGTGCGTCGCACACCAACGGCTGACCTTTTTTTTCGACTGCAGTAGGTAAAATTGCAATAAGAAATACATACAAAATTCTGTTCTGCCGACGTCGACGTCAAAGCAGAAGCAGGAATAAGGCATGAGTTTGACGATGCGTGAATTCTGAAACTGAAGGGTTATTACCATATGCACACATACTACTGTGAGCAAAAAGTAAGGTGTGAGGGTCAATTTAAATTTCGCGAGCCTAACAATTCGGGCAGGTTTTTTTTTTCTTGAGTTGGCAGGACTGTTGATGACATCTGTGCCAAATTTCATGTGAATGTCATTATCAGAAATATATTTACGCTTGTGTTTTCCAAACGACCGAGAGTGCATTTTTCGATTTTTACAATGTCTGAGCAGAGAAGTGCCATCAAATTTTGTTTGCGGAATGAAATTTCGGCTGCGGAAACGATGAGGATGTTGCGGAAGGCCTTTGGTGATTCTACCATGTCACAAAAAAAATGTTTATAAGTGGTACAAAGACTTCAAAGAGGGTCGAGAACGTGTGGATGACTTGGAAGCGCTCCGGACGACCATCGACGTCAACAGATTACCAACACGTCAATGAAGTGGAGGAATTAGTGCGCAAAAATCGTCGGTTGACTGTTAGAGACCTTACTGATATGATCGGAATATCAGAAGGATCTGTGAAAACCATTTTGAAAGACCATTTGGGCCTACGAAAAGTCAAATCTCGTTTGGTACCGAAAGTTCTCAATTTTTTGCAAAAAAGTCATCAAAAATTCGACGCTTATCGTTCCGCAACCACCGTATTCGCCTGATTTGGCTCCGTGTGACTTCTGGCTATTCCCAAAACTCAAGAGACCACTTCGGGGAACGCGTTTCGAGTCGATTGAGGAGATAAAAGCAAAATCGAAGAAAGCGCTGATGGCTATACCGAAAAGGGACTATTTGGCATGTTTCGAGGATTGGAAAAAACGTTGGCATAAGTGTATTTTATCGGGAGGGGATTACTTTAAAGGGGATGAAATTGATTTAGAAGAATAAATAAAGATTTTTCATTTTTACAAACAAATTGCCCACAGTATTATGTGTCGGTCTAGTGGGAGGGGTGCATCGCCTGTGCATCTTAAAGGGTCCCTATGTGTGGGGTTAAATACCCTTGTCAAGTGCCTATTAATATTTATTGTTCAATCATAAAAATTGACTGGTTTATGGTTTCCGTCAGGGTCGTCATGTTTGATCATTTACACGTTTATAAGCTACGTTACTTATGTTCGTGGGATCGTGGTCGGGGCTCGTAGAGGCATCTTTGTTCAATTCCGAACATTCTCCGGGGGCCCAGAAAATGCCACCGCCAGCAATTGCCTTATTTTCAGATACCTCATACTTGCGTATAACCCCATTAATTAAGATTCTCACTAGGACAAGCGATGAGTGTCCACTTGCGGTGTAGAAGTGCAGTTCGTCTAAATGGACCTTCTCTTTGCTAAGAAAAGGACCCGACAGATTAATTTTACCCATCGTAGATTCATCCACTTCTTTGATTAAGTATGTAGCATAGTTCTCCTTGATCGTTGACTGCATATGTGGAGAAGCCTGCAGAGTGATCCCTGTTAGCCCTTGACCCTTCGTCCAGGTCCAGTATGCCTTGTTCCGGAATCTGCACGATTTTGTGATGCGAGTCGCTGCATTGTGTTTGTCCAGAAGTTTTGGCAAAAGTTTTAAATAGCCAGCGGCTTGGATATCCAAGTTCCATCCAAAATGATTGCTCCTTGTACTCGACCATTGAGCACTGCATCTTAATGTGAGGTTTCAATGATGTAATCTCGCAGGAATTCTCAAATGCATCCTTCCATGCCCAATTTCCCCAGCACACTCGAACATTTTGGCTTTCGTACCGGCATTTATTTAGTTCTGCTTCTGTCATCAGATGGTAGGAGTCCAGTGTTGAGCTGAAGATCAGATAGTTTACCGATACTTGTGCAACGATCCTCTGCTTATTTCTTTCCAATTCCATTGTTAATGTCCATTAACAGATCCATGACCTTTGCCAGCATTTCTTTCGGTCTCATCAATCCAGCTATGGATTTGGTTCATCAGCAAGAAGAATTTGATAGATTCCCTGTAGACTAGGACCTCTTCATTTATCGTCTCCGTGATGTTGTCCATTTTCTCGGTCATTTCCATAAAACTGCTGTTAACTTTTTCTGACGTTATCTTCACCAAATTTTCTATTGCGCTGATTATTGTGGTTTGCTTGTCAACGTAGTCTTTTATGTGGTGCTGGTTTTTCTCCAATGAGTTCATGTTATATATTGAAAACACTTTCTCCGATAAGTCAAACCATCCACCTGGACACAAATAGATCGTGCTGCAGTTCCTTTTCTTCCCCGGGCTTGTCGTTTCCATAACACAGTACGACACTAAAAAAAAACCCGGTTACCATCTTTTAGGGAAGTGATATAGCCCATTGTGCCATCATAAATTTAGTTTTCAAAAAAACTCTACCGTGCGGTTTTAAAGATATGCAAGAATTTGATCCCTTCTGGAGGTATCTTAACCAATTGTACGATAAACGGGATTATTTGATATTACGTTCCCATTGACCCTGTCTGTGTTTGCTGAATTTTGTAGAATTTTATCTTGAACCATTAACTTCTAAGTTAAAATTGTTGTCGCTTTGTGTTGCTAATACAAAAGTACCCATAGAACGCGATCCTAGGGTACAGTTGAGAAACTGGGTATGAGGTGATGCTTCCAGAAGTCCCTTCTATCAGAATTTAAGGGTCTCATCCCGGGTTTTTTCCAAAAGATTGATTTTGTCGAACTGTGTAATAAGCCTGTTGTTGTCTTCCATTTGCTGCAGCTTTTGACCTACGTTTTCAGTCATTGCATCGCATTGTGTACTGAACTCTTTTAGCCGTGGACATATATTCTTTGCTTTCCCCAATATTGCTGGAGCTTGCTTTACAACATCAAAGTAAGCTTCAAAGCAAGCTAAGCACAGCTGTAGTCGTCTGGCTGACATTAGGGCCTTTCCGCTTTGACTTCTCATTTGGCGTCTTTTTACTTCCCCACTGTTGGTTTTAATGGTGACGACACGAACTTTTTGGTCTGGATCCAGAGCAGTTTCGGATCCAGTTTTTTCGGGGCCAATGAGTGGTCGTCCAATCAAGAAATGCCCAGGTGTGAGCACATCTTCAATTTCGTTTGACCCGTCAGATGTTACTAACGGCCTGGAGCTTAACACTGCTTCAATTCTACATAACAATGTAGAAAACTCCTCAAACGTGCAACTGTTTTCCCCAATTACTCGTTTTAGATGATGTTTGAAGAACTTTACTCCTGCTTCCCACAATCCTCCCATGTGGGGACTTCCCGGCGGAATAAAATGCCACTTGATGCCTTTTTTCGTTAATAGCGGTGCCATTTCGGAGTTATTTTTATACCCGTTACTCGTAGAGTAAAAAGGGTATACTAAAGTCGTGCAAATGTATGTAACAGGGAGAAGGAAGCATCTCCGATATCATAAAGTATATATATTCTTCATCAGCATCAACAGCCGAGTCGATATAGCCATGTCCGTCTGTCCGTCCGTCCGTCCGTCCGTCCGTCTGTATGAACACCTAGATCTCAGAGACTAGAAGAGCTAGAGCAACCAAATTTTATACGTAAGCTAGTATTGTCTGTAGGCAGATCAAGTTTGTTTCAAATTTTGGTCACGCCCCCTCCCGCCCCCGCAATTAAAAATGTTGAATAACTCCCACAATTTTTAAGATATCGAGCTCAGATTTTGCAGTGTAGTCTTTGTGTCCAATATCTACAATCTCACAAAAGGATCGGATAATAAATAGCCGAGTTAAAAAAATGTTGCATACTTATCCGAGCTGAGCTGAGTAACGGGTATTTCGAAGTCGGACAGGGCCGACTTTAACTTACGCTCTCGTTTATCCAGCTTCCTTGCCGCTCCAACAAAATTCGTACCGTTGTCCGAATAAAGTTCACTGCATTTACCTCTTCTTGCAGGGAACCTGTAAAGGGCTTCCAGAAACTTCTCCGTGGTCATGTCACTAACGAGTTCCAGATGGATTGCTTTTGTGGCCATACAAGCAAACACACACACATATCCTTTCTGGCATTTCTGACCTAGTCCCCTTGAGCAGCGAATTTGAAAGGGACCTGCATAGTCCACTCACGTGGCGTGAGATGGTTGATTTGCTGTCACTCTGTAGGTCGGTAGATTTCCCATTAGTTGACACGCTGACTTCTTTCTGTATCGAATGCAAGTTACACAATTTCGAAGATGCTTTTTAGCGCATTTCTTAAACCAAATATCCAAAATTCCCGCTCCAATAGATTTCTCATTAGCTTCACTCCTCCATGAGGCGTTGTTTTGTGCGCATTATTTATTAGCAGCGAAGTGATATGTGATTTTCCCAAAATAATTGGATGCTTCATTACATATGGCAGCGTTGAATTTTGCAGTCGACCTCTTAGTCGCAGCACTCCTTGACCGTCCAGGAAAAGGTTAAGCGGAAGGAGTTTGCTTTTCGTCTCCAAAGGTTTTCTATTCATCAACTGGTTTATCTCCTTCCCAAATTTCAGCTGCTGTTGTAGCTTTATAACAGAGATGGGCATGCACACATATCGTCACACTTTTCACACGCATACAAGCACCACCGACGACGTCCGAATATTCGTGTTCTATGTGATTTTGTGCAGTCGGCCGCGGCAGAGACCCTATGCACACGCTGCCTGCTGTGTGCATAGGAACGTCGCGACGCGCCCATCTCTGCTTTATAACAACGGAACTTGCTTTGTATATTCGTTTTTAAGGAGACAAGTATTCTGTGTTGCTCTCGATCGTAGCTTTTCAACGAAGCGCAGAACCAAGGCGATTACGTTTTCCAGCTTCTTGATGCTAGAGTACTTTTACAGCAGCGGAATAAAAGGGTAGTTATTTTGCAGCACCGTTTTCACAACAAATGTTTCAGCATCTTTATGGTCTGGCCATTGATTGGCAGGACTTGATAACCACTTTAATCCGTGCCACCAAGTGGTTTGGTCTTGCAGCTTTTTAGGTGAAATTCCTCTTGAAGCTACGTCAGCTGGATTTTCCTCGGTTGTTTCAGATCCCGTGCTTCCAATCCAAAAAAGAATCTTCAGATTTGCAAGAAATGGCAATTCACATGCGAATGTTCGCCAAATCCTCGAGTCACTTCATCGAGTTCTGTATCCCAAGAGAGTGTCAATTTCTATAACTCTTGGATAAAATTCTTCCCTTGTAAGGTTACGGGTGCAAGCCATCCAAGAGGATCAAATATCCTTGCCAATCCGATCCAGCAAGGGCATTTTGACGCTGAAGATATCTTTTGATGGGTCCCAATGTAGACCCAATGTTTTAACTGATTCGTCTTTTTATATCGTGATTTCGTCGACTTTGCTTGTATTTTCCATCGTAGCAGTAATGTTTTTGTCATTGGCGATCCATTTCCTTAGGTTCATGCCAGCCTTCAGCATCACATTCCGAAGTTTTTGTTGAGTTTCGATACATCCCTCAACAGAGTTGTCTCCAGTCATCACATTATCCATATAAAAGTCTTCTTTAATGACCTTAGCTAATGCCTCGTCATTCTGGCAGCGAATATCAGCCAGTTGCTGCAATGAGCGCACTGCCAGAAATGGTGCAGCTGACGTTCCATATGTCACGGTGCCCAATTTAAACTCACGAATTGGCTCCTTTGGATCTTTTCTCCATAGAATGTATTGATAGTCCTGATCCTCTGTTTTTATTTTGATCTGTCGGTACATCTTTTCAACATCAGCAGTCATTACATATTTCCATAATCGCCAATTTGCCAGAATGTCGAAAATATCCTTTTGAATCTTGGGCCCGATGGCCATTACATCGTTTAAGCTGAGTCCATTACTTGACTTGGCAGAGGGATCAAAAACCACCCTTAGTTGCGTGGTTAGGCTTTCAGGTCGAATGACTGCTTGATGTGGTGTAACGAACCTTTGCAGCTGGGCGTAGCTCAGGGGTGCTCCGGGATCGCTTCAACAAATTTATTGAAGAATTGCCAGAAATAAGAAGACAAACGTTTAAAATGCACTTGAGTCTATATTTGGTTGGTGTAAATCACTTAGTAATAAGCCTTAGGCTAAGTTCACAATTTACTTTACACTTCAGATCTTCACGTTCGCCCGTTCGCGCTTGCTCACACACCGACTCGAAGTCCTCGCTCAGTTCCTAGTGCCCGTCTGCCTTCGACGTGCTATTCGCTCCGACCTCGCAGGTTTTCGCACTACCCACTGGCTATCGTTGACTTCTTTGCAAATTAACGTCGAGCCAATCGCTTCGACTTTCCGCAAGCTTCGTCACTCTGCCTTCTCGGTTCCCGTTCGCTCGCACAATTATTGACTACGCTCCGCGTACTCTTAAATTACCGACTGTCCCGTCTTCAGGGCAGCCGCTCCTCTTATAGCCGGCTCGCAGGCCCCGTTCCGCTGCTCCAAGCAGGGCCTGTGTGCTCCCAGACACCGTTATATGTTTCAAACGGGGCCTGCCTGGCTTCATCCGCCTCGGCTGCTGTCTCTGTACCGGGGCCTTTCGCTGCTGCTGCTACATCGAGGCCTTTCGCTGCTGTCGCTGTAACGGGACCTTTCGCTGCTTTCGTGCTGCCTAGCAACACAAATCGTCCATTCGCAGCCGTCTCGAACATTCGATCCCGTTAGCTTTGCGCCTCTAAGCCAATCCCCGCTCGCCGCCGTCTGCTGCTGTTCCGTTGAAGCAAAGCCTTTGCCTCTCAGGCCACGGTCCTTGTTCTCCAACTCTCCACAACTCGCTCTCTCTCTTTCACCACTCCAAGAGAGACCTTTCCCCAATTCGCCTTGGCTACCCTGTAATCCACGGCCTGTAAGGAGTTACTCCTCACACTCCCCCCTTTCTTCGGCAATTTTGTTGCTAACAAAACCTTTCATCTTTCCCCCACCCCCCCTTGTATCTTATCGCCGTTACCGACTTTTAAATTTAAATTTCCCGCCCAATTTAAATTTTTGCGCCACTCCCCGGACAGTTCCCCGCTCCTTTTCCCCTTACCACACTCTGGTCACACCATCCCGTAGCCGTTTTCTATCGATAATGCTATCGATCCCGATAGGCTGCCGCCAGTGAGACCGTTCCCCTGATAGGGTGACCATGCTGCTCCACAGATAAGTTTTTCCCCAATGTCTATTGATTTCTCTCCCCTTCTTTCCCCAGGTGCTCCGTCATTCGGTCCCTCTGCTGCTTCTTCTTCCGGTTTCCCCCTCAGGTAAGTACCCCTGCCGTTCCCTTCCCTCACGTTATCGTTCTTATTGTTTTGTTTTGTTTTTTCTTTTCCACAGCCATTGGCCTGATATGTGAAGGCGCTACTCCCCCTTTTGCCCACCACCTTGGCCCGTTGCCTACGCTGATGCTGCCGCCGCCATCTATATACATTCAACATTTATATCTGTATATTTTCTTTTCTGTGTTGTTGTGCTGTGTTGTGTTGTTGTGTGCTGGTGGCGTTCGCTCACCTGGCGACGCTCGTCACCCGTTCGGCCTCTGCTGGTGCGGTGTGAGTGGCTACCGCCCACCAGGTGGTATTTGTGTGTCGCGCAGGTGATCACCCCGACCACCCCGCCCCGGCTCCCACCAAGCGTGTGTACCTGTGTTTGAGCATATGTGTAATACAATTGTTGTGTCTGAGTGTTGCCGCTTGATGGTCGGGCGGCTGTTGAGGGGTGTTGGCGCTGGCTACACCCAAAGCCCTACCTCCTCCCGGCTCCTTCCTCTGCCCTGCCTCCGCGGCACGTTCTCTAGGGTCCCGGCTGTTGGAAGCTTGCGGTTCGGGGGGATCGTCCACCAGGTGGCCACGGTGGTCACCTCATGGTGCCACCTGCCACCTGCGAAATAGGAGCGGCGACTCTGGGTGACGCAGGGCTGCGCGTGCCCCCACTCCCGCCTACCCTCGTCCTCCTGCGCTCCCTCCGTCTGCGGCTGCTCCTCCCACTCCGGCACCTGGGTCAGCGGCCTGCCCGGCGCCGAGCCCGCCTTCTCCCCCTGCCCGTCGTCCTCCGATTCGTCCAGGACGATTATTTCCCGGGATCGGGGTTGGCGGGCGAGCGGGCCTCCACCCCGGCTGCGGCTCCATCCTCTCCTCCTCCTCGCTGAGCAAAATGATGGGGACCGGTGTCGCCGGGCGTGTCGACTCCCCTTCTTCCTCCTCCTCATCCTCGCTCCATCCATTAAACATTTCGGCCGGCTCGGTCTCCACCGACCATTCGCCCAGCCAGATCGGTGGCGACGGGGGCCCCCCGAACTCCCGGGACTGCACTCCGGGGCGACCGTGCTCGGCGTTGACCATTCCCAGGTCGTGGCCAGGGACCTTGGAGGCTATCGCCCGATGTCGGAGGGCCTGCGCACCTGGAGCCGCCTCCGCGGGATCCGACTGCCACCCCGTCCGGCGCCTAAGAAGGCCAATCGCCGCCTGTCCACGCCACCGCGTGCCTCGGTCGCCCGACCATTTGCTGCTGTTGTTGCTGGTGTCTGCTTCATCTCGAATTGAATAGACCCAGTGTTGGCCTTTCATCCTCCCCGAAGCCTCGGTCTCCACGCTGCTGCGCAGCGATCACGTCATAATACCGTTTGTTTGCGAGCTTGTGAGAGAGCCCTGCAACGGTAGATGCTGCTATTGCCAGCTCTTTCCCTCCTACGGCCGGAGCTGCAACCGCTCTCTTCGCCGCATTTCTCTCCTATTTCTAGGGATGGACTCCTCGATACCCTTTAATCATTTGAATGACCCTGACTCTTAATTTTACCCTTTTCCTTTCCAGATTTTCTTCCTTTCTGTCTGAAATTTACTCCTTTTAGGTTATTTTCTTTTAGGTTTTATGCTCCCTCCCCTTTCTCGATTTCTTCTTCATCCTGACTCGCTGGTTTTAGTCCGCTAATATGTGCCGTTCTCAGCTTTTGTTTCCCTTTTTCACGCAATTTACAGATTACTGGGGATAAAAAGCTTATAATCTGATAGGGACCTTCATACCTGGGTGCCAATTTTGCAGTGAATCCTTCTGATGCCTTCGAGAGATGGTGCGTTTTGGCATATACCTTGTCGCCACTGGTTTCCAAGCGCGTCTTCTCAGGTTGTAGTGGCGCGCCTGATCCTGTGCCGCCTTCTCCATATTTCTCCTTGCCACCTCGAAAATCTCCTTTAACTTCTTCGCGTTTTCTCCTGCATCCCTTTTTGCGTGTCCTGTTCCGATATTGCTGTTGTCATACAAGGCATTAGGCAACCGTGGTTCCCTTCCTTGTACAAGAAACGCAGGTGTGTATCCTGTTGATTCCGCCACAATGGAATTGACTGCTAAAGTAAGTTCCGGTAGCACCTCATCCCACCTTCTCTGATCGGAACCAGCAAACTGAGCTATCATAGTCTTGACCGTCCTGTTTGCTCGCTCCGTTGGGTTCTCTTGAGGAGTATATGGCGCTGTAAATTGGTGAGATACCCCCATCTCTTATGATTAAACGCCTTACTCGTGAGCTGTGCTCGCTTTCTGCAAGGCCACCGCCGTTGCCGTTCTTAGTGCTACTAGTTCTGTCCATTTCGAAAATCGATGGATCAGTACTAGTAACACCGAGTTCCCATGCTTCGATCGAGGCAATGGCCCTACGAAATCTGCACAAACCGTTGCCCACGGCTCTTCTGGGATCTGCGTAAGCATCTTCCCAGCCGCTTCCAATTGGTGAGACTTGAATTTCTGGCATGTTTCGCATTTCCCTACATACTTCCGAATGTCCCTTTGCATTCCGGGCCAATAATACCTTGCGGCCACTCTTGCTATTGTGCGCCTTGTGCCCGTGTGCCCTGCTGTTGCCGCATCGTGGTTTTCATGTAGCACCCTTTTCTACTCTTTTTCTTAATGTCCCGCTCGATGAGGTATATGTCTATAAAATTTCCCGACTCTTTTAAATAATCCGAAAATTTTTGCGGATTCTGTCGAATCTTCTCCTCCATTCTCTGAATCCACCCGACCCTCTCACCTTCATCGGCTAACATTAGTTGTTCGCACTTTTCGGCATCCAATGGTTGCCGTGAGAGTGCATCGGCCACCACATTGAGTTTGCCTTTCCTGTACACTACCTCAAAGTTGTATTGCTGCAATTCTAACGCCCATCGGGCAACCCGCCCTGATGGACTTTCTATAGAATTCAGGCATTTTAGTGCCATGTGATCCGTTATGATGCTACCCCCCGATACTGTCTTAATTCTCTGACATTTGTGGGTGGTTTGAGCTCCGCTATTGCCGCCACTTTGTCCGGGTCCGTTTTAATACCTTCTTCAGTCACCATATGCCCCAAGTACCTTAACTCCTTTTTGAAGAATTCGCACTTCTCGACATTTATTTTGAGGTTTGCTGCCTTCAAAGTGCGAAATACCTCAGCCAGGTTTTCCATATGCTCTTCCAGTGTCCGCCCAATAACAATGATGTCGTCCAAATAAGCGAACGCATGAGGCATCATTTCTGGACCAATTACTTGGTCCAGTACTCTTTGGAAAGTGGCTGGAGCTGATGCGATGCCAAACGGCATCACACGCCACTGGAATAGCCCCCTTCCTGCAACCGTAAAGGCTTTACATGGTCTGCTTTCCGGCTCCAATGGAATTTGCCAGTAGCCATCCTTTAAGTCGAGGCTACTTATGTACTTCGCTTCCCTCAATTGCTCAAGGATATTATTCACCCTAGGGAGTGGATATGCATCCTTTTCAGATAGTGCATTCATGTTCTTCTTCTTAACCATTACCACTGGTGCACTATGAGGACTTTTCGACGGCTCAATGCAACCCTTTTCCAACAGTTCATCTTCTTTGCTGTTTATCTCAGCCTGCATTTTCGGATTTTTATACCCGTTACTCGTAGAGTAAAAAGGGTATACTAAAGTCGTGCAAATGTATGTAACAGGCAGAACGAAGCATCTCCGATATCATTAAGTATATATATTCTTCATCAGCATCAACAGCCGAGTCGATATAGCCATGTCCGTCCGTCCGTCCGTCTGTATGAACACCTAGATCTCAGAGACTAGAAGAGCTAGAGCAACCAAATTTTATACGTAAGCTAGTATTGTCTGTAGGCAGATCAAGTTTGTTTCAAATTTTGGCCACGCCCCCTCCCGCCCCCGCAATAAAAAATATTGAATAACTCCCACAATTTTTAAGATATCGAGCTCAGATTTTGCAGTGTAGTCTATGTGGCCAATATCTACAATCTCACAAATTTTCAAAAGGATCGGATAATAAATGGCCGAGTTAAAAAAATGTTGCATACTTATCCGAGCTGAGCTGAGTAACGGGTATTTCGAAGTCGGCCAGGGCCGACTTTAACTTACGCTCTCGTTTGAAAAGTCCCGTTGCTTTACCGGCCTGTCGTCCTTCATAGTTATCCTATGTTGTGTAATGTTCGATAGACCCTTCATGTTTGCAAATTCTGCTAATTCTTTTTGCAAAAATTTTTCCACGCGCGTTTCTGGACTTTCTACTTCAGGCTCATCTCTTGCTCTTGGTTCTTTTTGACTATTCTCGATTTCCACGACTGCCACCGATATTTTCTCCTCCAACCAACCATGCCTTCTGCCTCTTGGTGGGATCTTAATTGTCATCCCCGCACATTCCACTTTCAAACCGGCATTTACTAGGAAATCCCATCCCAACACCAGTCCATCTATGACTCTTGGCAGGACCAGTAATTCCATTGCCAATTCCTTATTCCCGAAACTTATCCTTGCTTCGAATTGCTCGCAAACATTGCTGTTCCTGCCATCTGCTAGCCTCACCTGTCTCCTTACTCGGTTTAACGATCCTTCCCCACGCATTCTCTGCAACATTTCCCCGCTCACAAAACTACTGGTAGCCCCAGTGTCGACTGTGGCCTTATACGCTGTCTTTCCGATCAGCACTGTTGCAGACAAATGCGCTCCCTCGTCCTTTAACTCTCCTATTAATGCTGAGGGGCTGGTCCTGCCGACTCCCGTTCGTCCCTCGCGAACCGGGGTCGACGATCGTTTCCCGAACGCCTGCAGCACTGCCAAGTCTTTACTCCCATCCGTCCGCACTGCCAACAGTATTCTCTCCATGCCCCTTGGCACTCTTGGGCGAAATGTCCAGCTTGCCCGCACCTCCGGCATGCTTGTGAGGGATTCTCTATGAATCCTTCTCCGCGCGGTTGAACATCCGCATGCGCTTGTTCTTGGGGTGCTATCCTTGCACATCTATGACAACCGTCATACGGTGCCTGAAATTCTACCCCGACTGTATTAGGAGAGCTGACTGCCATAAATCGCGACCTATTTGGTCTGCTTTCCTGCCTCAAATTATATCTGTCTCGCTACAATTCCTCGAATTCGTCTGCGAGCTTCATTAATAGAGTCAGATTTTCGCATACAAATGGTCGTACGAACGCTCTTAAATCCGGTAGGCTGTTATTTAGTATTGTGCTTAACTGCCTAGCTGACTCCAATCGTAGTGGTCGCATTAAAGTCTGTATCTCGACCATGTATACTTTGAATTTTTCAGACACCCCCTGTTTCCTTCTATACACCTCGTCCTCCACTTTTGTGAAGTAATCCCTGGGCAGAGAATACTCCTGGAAACTCTCCAAAAACACTGCCCATGTGGTCCATTGCTGGTTATTTGCCACATACCACTTGAGAGCTATCCCTTTTAGTAACTCCGGCATTGTTCTCGGTAACCAATTTGGATTAATTCCGTATGTGTCTGCGGACCATTCCACTTGTTCAATAAACTCTAGTGGTTTTCCATGTCCATCGTAACTTATGCCCCATTCTCTCACCTGTTTGGCTACTTTCGAGTAGTCACTCCTTGGTCACTTCCTCCTTTTTGAAGTTATAGACCCACGCTCGCACCATTTTTACGTTGTTTTAATCTTCTTATTCGTGCAATACCACGTTGGGCGCCAGTTGTAACGAACCTTTGCAGCTGGGCGTAGCTCAGGGGTGCTTCGGGATCGCTTCAACAAATTTATTGAAGAATTGCCAGAAATAAGAAGACAAACGTTTAAAATGAACTTGAGTCTATATTTGGTTGGTGTAAATCACTTAGTAATAAGCCTTAGGCTAAGTTCACAATTTACTTTACACTTCAAATCTTTACGTTCGCCCGTTCGCGCTTGCTCACACACCGACTCGAAGTCCTCTCTCAGTTCCTAGTGCCCGTCTGCCTTCGACGTGCTATTCGCTCCGACCTCGCAGGACTTTCGCACTACCCACTGGCTATCGTTGACTTCTTTGCAAATTAACGTCGAGCCAATCGCTTCGACTTTTCGCAAGCTTCGTCACTCTGCCGTTCGCTCGCACAATTATTGACTACGCTCCGCGCACTCTTAAATTACCGACTGTCCCGTCTTCAGGGCAGCCGCTCCTCTTAAAGCCGGCTCGCAGGCCCCGTTCCGCTGCTCCAAGCAGGGCCAGTGTGCTCCCAGACACCGTTATATGTTTCAAACGGGGCCTGCCTGGCTTCATCCGCCTCGGCTGCTGTCTCTGTACCGGGGCCTTTCGCTGCTGCTGCTCCATCGAGGCCTTTCGCTGCTGTCGCTGTAACGGGACCCTTCGCTGCTTTCGTGCTGCCTAGCAACACGAATCGTCCATTCGCAGCCGTCTCGAATATTCGATCCCGTTAGCTTTGCGCCTCTAAGCCAATCCCCGCTCGCCGCCGTCTGCTGCTGTTCCGTTGAAGCAAGGCCTTTGCCTCTCAGGCCACGGCCCTTGTTCTCCAACTCTCCACAGCTCGCTCTCTCTCTTTCACCACTCCAAGAGGGGGCTTTCCCCAATTCGCCGTGGCTACCCTGTAATCCACGGCCTGTGAGGAGTTACTCCTCACAGTGTCATGTAACACTTTCCTTGACCTTTCGCCTTTACTTCCACCATATGACCCAGCCGTAGGTACTCTTCCAAGAATGCTTTATATTGCTGGAAAATGTTTTTATCCTTTTTAAACCGTTTCTCCATTTGCATCAGTCTTGCTACTGCTTGTCTGCGCGAGTCTCCTAGCTCAAACTCGTTGCGAAAGGGGATTGAAACAACAAGGCGTCCATCAGTATCCACTGTAGTCGTATTTTTGTAATGATTTTCGCAGCTGTATTCCTCGATTTTTTTAATATTTTTCTCCTCCTCCAGTTCCCAGAATCTCTCAAGATCATCATTGGAAATGGTTGTCGCTGCAGCGATGATTTTATTTGGTTTGGCCCTTGAAATGTCCAACCAAATTTCGTTTTTTGGCCCAGTGTCCCTTTAACAGTTTTTACCTATCCCATCATAATGGCCGGAAACAAATCTGCGCCAACAATGAGGTCTGACCTGCTGGCCTTGTTGAAGTTGGGATCGGCAAGACTACAATTTTTCCAGTCCTTATTGATGTCAACGTCAATATTGTTGATTGGCAAGACTCTCTGTAATTTTGGCAACACCAATGCCTCAGTGCTTGTATCAAATTTGTTTTCGAATCTACACTCACAAAAAAACCTTACCTAAAAATGATCAAAATTGCCTGAAATTTATGGACATTTTACCTAAAATGACAACCAAGGAATGTTTTCCTTAATTTTTCGCCTCTATTACCTTTTAGACAATAAAAAAGCTTTTTAGGAAATGTTATACCTAAAAATTTAGGCAACATATGACCTTAAATCGTCTTTTTAGGAAATAAACAGGCTTGTTTAGTCAATTAATTTGATTTTTAGGTAATGAGTGGACTAAATTTGCCAGGCGACTTTCCGTGGGGCACTGGCTAATTGCCAGTGCATGGATTATGGACTGCCAGTTATGGATTCCCAAAATATGAGAGTGTCAGACGTGTCGTCAGACTCAGATGCTTCAATAAAATCAATCACCAGGGATCGATCCCCGATATCAAAATCTCGAAATCCTGCGAAAGCGAAGAAGAAGAGCAAAAACACAAAGGAAAGTATATGGGATATGCTTCAGTTGTAACAAAATATCCAGCACGGTCAGATGCCAAAGAAGCCCCATATCTGGATGTAAACGGGCCTGTCACACGTTCCAGGGCTGTAACATTTACGGATTCGATAGCAAATGAAGTCCACATTCCCCAATGGTCACAGCCAATAACCACCACAACGGCAACAACCACCACCACCACTGCTCTCATAAGCGGCCCATATCTGGCTCCTGCTGCAAATGGAGGTTGCCGATCTAGTACAGATGCAGTTGTAAAGAAAGGACTGGTCAACAAGGCGACTATCACTCAACCCACCATTTACGCCGGAACTATACTGCAGCCACCTACAACAACATGTACAACAAACTCAGGTAGCAGATATCGAGTCTCTGCAACTACTGGCAGTGCTGCTGCCATGCAAGCAAACCCGACGAGATATTCCAGTTCCATAAAGGCCAATAATCAGAATAACGGATTGCCCTGTCCAATTGAAAAGCCTAGCACCAGTAAGTTGGTACTAAAAACTGCAGCTGCCACAAACCACAAAAATCATAGAGCCAGCAAGACCCTGCCCCTTATCACCAACGTAGGAACTATGCCTGAGTACGCGCCTCCTCTCGTCAGCTGGCAAAAAAATTTCGAGGAAACGCGTAGGATCTGACTCGCCCAAAAACACGAGCAAAAAAGAGAAGATGCCCAGAGTGGCATTACTGCACGCCAACAGGTTTGCAGCCTTAGACAGAAACGACGACGTTGCTGCCCAAAACGAGTCTCAAATGGAGGGAATTGAAGAAGCTGCTGACCCCACTATTGAGCAGCAATCACCAATCATGGCTCAAGTCCTCAAAAAAACGCCAAAGCCAAGACCAATAACTGTCCCAGGGGTAGAAAACATCCAGGCTATGGATGAAATTCTTAACACTGTCGCTGACACGGAATCTTATGAATTTAAAACAGCCCCAAATGGTGATTTGCGTATCTTCGCCAAAGATTCAGACACCCACAGAAAGATAACGAAGCAGTTATCGGACAATCGATTGGAATATACACACTTCTGTTTACCCGAGGACAGGTCGTTTAGAGTGGTAGTGCGCAATCTGGCTGCGTCCACACCTAAAGCGCAGATTGAGTCTGCCTTCTGTTTAAGGGGCCACACAGTGGTCAACATCTACAACCCGAGAGGCAAGGCACTGCACTCAGAGGAACAAGAGGGCCCCGTAGAAGCGCCCAAGCTAAATGTCTGGTTCGTAGACCAAAAAAAAGCAGAAAACAACAAAGAGGCTTTGAAAGTTGATAAGGTGGGACGCCAAATAGTTTCTGTTGAGCTGAAGAAGAAAAACCTGGATATGAGGCAGTGTTACAGGTGCTTCGAGTTCGATCACACCCGCAACTACTGCACAAAAATGCCCAAGTGCGAAAGATGCGGCAAAGATCACTGGACAAACTCCAACGTCTGTCAGGCAAGAACAGAGGCAGATCTACAGTGCTCCAATTGCGGAAAAAGATCACTGGACAAACTCCAACGTCTGTCAGGCAAGAACAGAGGCAGATCTACAGTGCTCCAATTGCGGAAAAAACCACATGGCCTCCTATAAAAGGTGCCCAGTGTACATCCGAAAGATGAAAAACAGATCATCGGGCATAAATATTGCTCCTATGGCCAGAAATGGGCAACGCTTTAAAACTCATCGCAATTTTCAAGCAGCAATACCAGCCTCAATCGTGCAGCAAGGTCTCTCGTACGCAGATGCGATTCGAGCAGGCCAGCAGGGCACAGGAGGCGGGAAAACAACGCAAGGCCACACAACCCACTCTTCTCACCAGGATACCCACCGCCCGCAGTGGGGAGCATTACATGGTAATTCAACCCACAACACCGCACCTGCTATGCATCTACCAACGCTTGGTAACGCCAACGCGCAATACTTACCTGGAAATGTGGGCCTGGATGGTACTCTCTATGCAGCAAACAATAGCTGGACTACAGGCCACTATAGCTGAGCTACTGAATGAGATAAGGGAGCTCCGAGCTTCCAAACTTCACCTTCAAACCAAATAATGGCGACTTCTCTGCGCCTCGGATCTTGGAACGCTCGTAGCATAGTGCCAAATGCTAACGAGCTGAAACTTTTCCTGAATAAGCACAGCATTGATATAATGCTTATCTCGGAAACGTTCCTTCACGCGGGGGCATTCTTCAGTATGGAAGGATATGCCTGCTACCGAGCTGATCACCCAGGAGGCAGGCCCAGAGGGGGAGCATGTGTGTTAGTGAAGCAGGAGCTGATACACTACCACCTCCACCCTGTCTCCAATAATTACGTCCAGCTAGCCGCAATAATGGTGTCCACGTAGTTTGGTGAGGTGCTTATTGGAGCCTCTTACCTGCAACCATCCCTACCATGGAGCTCTACTGACTTTGAGGTGCTCCTTGGCCAAATGGGCCAAAAATTCATAATTGGAGGCGACTTTAACGCCAAGCTCCGACTATGGGGTGATTTTAGGGCCAACCCAAGGGGCACAGCATTGCACCAGGCGATTAGTGGTGACTCCACACAGGTCTTGGCGACAGGTAGACCCACCTACTACCCTTATAATAGGAGAGGAACACCCTCATGTCTAGATTCCTACATGTACAAGGGGCTCCCAGGAAACCTCTTGTCGGTCAGAGAGGAATATGAGCTCTCCTCGAACCATCTTCTTATTTTTTATACTCTGTACCGTAGGTACATAGAGTATTATAAGTTTGTGCAAAAGTATGTAACATCCAGAAGGAAGCATCTCCGACCCCATAAAGTATATATATTCTTGATCAGCATCAACAGCCGAGTCGATATAGCCATGTCCGTCTGTCCGTCTGTCTGTCTGTCCGTATGAACGCACAGATCTCAGAGATGGTAAGAGATAGAGGTTTGACGAGTATAGGACATATGCTTCTTATGTCTGCAGGCAGATCAAGTTTATTTTCAATTTTGGCCACGCCCCCTCCCGCCCCCGCAATTTAGAAAAAACGTCATATCTCCCACAGTTTTGAAGATAGATGGCTTGTTCCTTCTAGACATATTTAGTTATTAGAATAACTTATCGATCCGCCAAAGGAATGAAGAAGATCGGATGAACGGTTTTCGAGTTATGATCAAAAGACAAAATTTCTTGGTACAGAGTATGTTATAGTCGGGCTTGACCGACTTTCTTTCTTGTTTAACACTGGAACTGACACCTCAAACGATCCCAAACAAAAATAGGATTGTCCCCCCAGGAACTAACCTGGAAAGGTTTCAGAAGGAGCTGGAAAACTCACTCTACCTAAACATGGAGATCCAATCCGCCCAAGATGTAGATGATGCCATTCAGATGTTCATGAGTAAGATAAAAACTGCTGCTACTATCTCTGCCCCAGCCAACCCGCTTCCTACTCACACTATTCGCGGAAACATAGTACTGACCCCGGCTGCCGAGGGACTAATTGTGCTTAAAAAACGCCTAAGGAGGGAATATATTCGTACCTATGATCCTGCCATAGATCGCTTATATAGGAGAATATCGAATATTGTCAAAAAAATCTTAGCTATAATCAGGAAGGAGACCACTGACAAGCTTCTTGAAGAAGCCACTCCAAACGGAGATTCAAACTATGCGCTTTGGAGGCTCACCAGGAGGTATACAAGGCATGCGCAACCTAAGCTTCCAGTCAGAAATCCTGATGGAACATGGGCTAAGCACCCTTAGGATCGATCTGAAGCTTTTGCCTGTAACCTGGACGATAGGTTCCAGCCCTTCCACACTGCCTCGACCAACAGAGTCCAGTTGGTACAGGAAACACTGGAAGTCCCTGTCCAAATGGAGCTACCAAGTACACCCATCACTTTAGAGGAGGTAAAAAGTGAAATAAGATCGCTTAAGAGCAACAAAGCCCCTGGAGACGACGAGATGGACAACAGAACAATAAAGCTGCTCCCTACCAGGGCAATATTGTTCCTGGTGCTTATCTTCAATGCGGCGCTACGTCTTAGCTACTTTCCAAACGCTTGGAAAAATGCTAACATAGTCATGTTGCATAAGCCAGGGAAACCTCCAAGCGAACTGGACTCCTATAGGCCAATAAGCCTACTCCCAGCCTTTGGCAAACTGCTGGAAAGATGCATCCTAAGGAGAATATTGGAAACGCCATCTATTAAGATCCCAAAGTTCCAGTTCGGCTTTCGTCTTAGACATGGCACACCGGAGCAGCTACACAGAGTGGTCAACTTTGTCCTGGAAGGATTCCACGCCAAGGAGTACGTTGTGGCAGCGTACTTGGACATCCAACAGGCATTTGACCGCGTCTGGCACGATGGCCTTCTGGCTAAAATAAAGGGAACGCTCAATCCTCAAATCTACCTAATGGTGAAGTCTTTCCTTACTGACAGGACCTTCAGAGTGGTCCTGGATGGCCTTGCATCCCAGACAAAGAGGATTCGAGCAGGAGTATCTCAAGGCAGCGTGCTAGGCCCAACACTGTATAGCCTTTTCACCTCTGACATGCCCACAGTGCGTGACATAGCTATAGAAGACCCGAAGGACCTTCTTATCGCCACCTTTGCAGATGACACTGGCAAGAGACAAGTGTGTCTATATGGCAACAGACGCACTCCAAGAAATTCCTGAGAAAATTCGAGCACTGGGCCTGCAGATGGAATATCTCTGTAAATCCGGAAAAATGTTGTTGCGTTACTCACACCCTCCGAACTGATGTTAGTCCTGGCGTGTTCTTGCACGGAGAGACCCTTCCGCACAAATTGTGGCATAAATATCTAGGAGTTACCTTGGATAAAAGACTCACATTCAAGCAACACACCGCCGAAGTAGCTGGGAAATTGCGTAGCCAGGCCAGAAGGATAAGCTGGCTCCTGAATGCCAACAACAAACTGTCGCTGAAAAACAAGGTTCTTATCTATAAAGTTATTATTGCGCCGATCTGGAGGTACGGCGTACAGGTATATGGTATAGCTGCCAAAACCCACCTGAATAAAATAAGGGTTTTTCAGGCCAAAATCCTCAGGAGAATCACTGGTGCCGAGTGATACATTCGTACAAAAGACATTGAAAAAGAGTGCGGAGTCCCTATTGTTGGAGACACTATTAACAAGCAGGCTGCCCGCTACCTAGATAAAGTTGCGTGCCACCCAAACATCCTAGCGAGACGTCTCCGTAGAAGATGAAGAATAAATGGGATCAGAGCTCGAAGGAGGCTAAAGAGGATCCATCCCACAGACCTGGCGAGTAGAGCGATATAGCCTCTCTCTTCGAGCATTACCCTTTTGTAACATAGTCCGACTTACCTGTAAATATTCATCCACACCTGTAAATACCCACTTGCATTTGTAAATACTCACCTCAACTCACACAACCTACCATAACTTACTAGATGTTAAAATCCCTACAGCTAGTTCTACACGGAAAAAATCACATCTCACCACAAACGGCTAATGCCTATAACTAAAACTCAACATACACCACAATATAAGTTGCTCTCAAGAGCAACAGTAAATTGTACAAATTTAGTAAAGGGGTGCTAAATTAAAATAAACTATGGAAAAAAAAAGTGGACTAATTATTTTGGCAATGTATGACCTTAAAACGACCTTTTTAGGTAATAGATACGCTTGAAATTTAGTCAACAAATTTGATTTTTAGGTAATAAGGGGACTTATTATTTTGGCAATGTATTTCCTTAAAACGCCCGTTTAAGGTAATAGAATATTTCCCTAATTTTAGGCAGTAAATATCTGAATATAAGTGAGCCCCCAAAAAATAATCCAGTTTTGTTAAGGCTTTTTATTTAATACTCAAAATCTTATATTCCAATATAATTTTGGTTTTACATACAAACCTAAACTAAATTTGTGTACATGAATAAGGGGGTTATTTACATCCTTAAGATCTATTAACTGTAAAAATGATGGCGAAACTCTGTTTCCAATTCTTGACAATATTTTAATACGTTTTCATCAGTTGATATAATATCATGAATTTCATAAAACGAAAATTGGAGGTCGTTAAAAAAAATAATAAACCCACGTTTGAAACTGTATCCAAGTTTACATATACATATGTGTCAGTGGAACTATGTTATTAGTTAACACATGTTTTTTAGAATTGGTTTTGTTTGTTTCACATTTCGTTTCTTTTATTTATATCACAAAATTTTTGATTTGAACTATTATTTAAGGGTGCATCCAACAGCTTACTAGAAATTTTGGGGTAAAATCAGAGGCCGGCACGTCGCTATCTACTGGCTGCGTTGCCATTTTAGCCATTTTTTAATAGCGGTTGGTGGGAGCTATGGCGTCTACGCTGTCGTTGTCTTCTGGACAATCGACAAACACACACACACACACACATGATGGAGCTAGATGAAAATTGGCTAGAAGCGTTACACAACAAGCAGATGCAAACACTTGTTCTGCTGTCTCTTTCTATCACACAGGCATTAATTGGCTGGCCCTCAGCATGCTGGCGGCTTCACCTTGTTAATTCCACCTTGGTTAGGTATTTGGCAACACATTATATATATTTGTGCAGAGCGATCTCAGCCAAAAAAAAAAACACACTCACACCAAAGACTTTTTAACTATAAGATTACCCATTCGGACTTTGCATCATGTCATGAGAAAACTCAGTACATCTGGTGGCATGAAATTTCACGGAAATAGTCTGTACATGATCTTTTTTGCATGAAAGTAGCCCTTAATATTGCATGAAAAAGTCACACGTTGTTTTCTCAGGTAGTCGTAAGGGTAAAAGTCTGAACATCATGAACCGGGTCTTACTTATTCCGCCGTAAAGTGGGCATGTAAACAAAAGACACGAAGGCAGAGCCGAACGATTGCCGAATGATCGATCCCCCCCTCCCCCTCTAATTTCTGTGCCTCTGGTGCGCTTAGTTCGTAAGTTAACGGCGGGTATGTCATAAACAGAAAAGAACAACAAAAAGATGTATGTATATGCATTTCTCTGCTTTGTCTATTCTCTTTGGTTTTTTTTTGGCATAGCAACCGACGCGGTCGATTGTAGCGTTTGCGTGAGTGAGTGAGCGAAAATAAAAACATTTAAATTCGTGTAAAACAATCAATTTAGGTAAGTAATTTTAGCATGCTGTTGTGACAACGTTTGTTGATTCGTTTTTATACCCTTGCAAAGGGTATTATAATTTTGCCCAGAAGCTTGCAACGCATAGAAATATTCATTTCCGACCCTATAAACTATATATATTCTTGATCAGGGTGTCGAGCTGAGTCGATTCAGCCTTGTCCGTCCGTCTGTCCGTCCGTCCGTCTGTCCGTCCGTCCGTCTGTCTGTCTGTCTGTTTCTACGCGAACTAGTCTCTCAGTTTTAAAGCTATCGAGCTGAAATTTTGCACAGAGTCTTCTTTTTGCTGCACACTACTTATATGTCGGAACCGACTGGATCGGATGACTATATCTCATAGCTCCCATAGGAACAATCGTTCGGAAAACTAGTTTTAGTAAAACTTTTTTCTTTTCAATGGAATCGTCTCCAAACTTTGTAAGCGTAGGTTTTATATGTTTTTTTATCATCCTACTAGTTTTTATTAAAATCGGACAACTATATGGTATAGCTGCCATACAAAAGATAGGTCTGAAAAACTGTCTTAGTTAGAAAAACTTTTTTGTTTTTAATGGTAGCATTTTGCAATTTTTTATTTGTTTGTTTCTCATGCTTTTACATAATTCTACAAGTTTTTGTCCAAATCGGATGAACATATCATATAGCTCCCATACGAACGATCGGTCGGAAAATGCGAAAAAGAGTATTTTTTGAAAATATTTAAGCGAGCACTTGCAAGGGTATAAAAACTTCGGCACAGACGAAGTTAGCTTGGCTTTCTCGTTTTTATTCTCGGGACGCAATAACAACAACAACAACCGCATCAACAACATCAACAACAACAAAGTCATCAATTACAAATAGAACCCAAGCAAAGAAGAAAAGAGAAGCATCAACATAATTCAACAAATTGGTGAGTGTTCAATTATAAACAACCTATTCACTCGCACTTAAAAATTTATTCATTTATTTTTGATAATTTTCTGTACAAATTGTGAAATGGGGAAATTGAACAGTTCTGGAGCTATGGGCATTTTCCGTCCGACTTTCTGTCTGTTTCTACTAGGGTTGTTGAAAATAAATATCGATATTTTTTTTAAAGGAAAAATATACCATATACCGAGGCTACCTATAGATTTTGATTGCAGAGAGATTGCTGGAGTCAAATGACACCTTGAGGTTAGGTAGCCTCGGAAAAATATGCATTTAGTGGTATATTTTTCCTTCTAAAAAAAAATATCGATATTTATTTTCAACAACCCTAGTTTCTACGCAAGCTAGTCCCTCAGTTTTGAAGCTATCGAGCTGAAATTTTGCACAGGGTGATCTTTTAGCTGCACACTGCACATATGTCATATGTTATTTCATATCCCGATGACACAAGACATAAAGCTGATAAATTAAGTCATTGGGGTCGGATGTACACTAACAGATTTTCTAAAATTTTTATTACAAATAGCTTTGTGTAGCCAAAAACTGTAAATAATTTTTTTTAACTGTACTTTAAACAAATTTTACCCGCGAAGCATATTTCGGGACAATGCTAAAAATATTTATAAAAAAGATGTTCAACAAAATAAAACTTGAGTTATTAGTATTTATCAAATTCACATTCAAAACCTTCCGACCAAAACATATACTGATTTTGTCATAAATGACTAAAGCGTATATTACTTATAATGCCCAAGTTAAAGAACTCTAACATTGACAAAAAAGGGTTTTTTGACTTCGACTATTTTTCAGACCTTTAAGGTCCGATTTTCTTATCTTCTAGATAGCTGCTATGTATCAGATAAACTTAGATTTTACTCTGCTATTTGTTAGTTTATGTGACAGATAGCTCTATGTAGGAGATGTGAAATCAGTCCTTAGTCTTTTATATATATAAATTCAAATAATAAAACAATATTGTCTTTTACAGCATAATATTAAATTATAAACAAGTAATTTTTATTATTACCTTTAATTATTATCATTTTTATTGCTTTTTTCCAAAATGAGTTATCGTGGATTTTCCGATCGTAATATAAATCGTTTAGCGAAAGTTGAAAGGGATCGGTTTTTTAAAGTTTCGGAGCACCCGACTACATCTGAAAGTGTTGTGCTACTTTCTGATCGGGTTGACCCTTTTATTCCTGAAGTCCTAGAAGACTTCGAATTGACGAATATAGACCCACAGCCAGGTTTAGATAGTGTCCCTAGCTTGCATACTAAGCTCATAAAATGGTACAGGGAAAATAATGTAACGCGTTCGCAGCTTGAAAACCTTTTGAGAGTTCTTCACTCCGAAAATATTCAAGTCCCGCCATCTGCGAAGGGACTGTTGAAAGAAACTCCTTTCCAAGTCGTAGTTCGCCATGTCACTCCAGGGTACTATACCCATATTGGCATCCAGTCATACCTTAACGCAATGGAGGATAATATAATAAATGACTGTGAACTAGTTTTAGACGTTAATGTCGATGGATTGCCGTTGTTTAAAAGTTCTAAAACTTGTGTTTGGCCAATATTGGGATTTTTTCATAATATCCCAAACAGTAACGTCTTCCTAATTGGGTCTTACTTAGGCAACCAAAAGCCAGCCAATGTAGACCAGTTTATGCACGATTTCATTGAAGAAATGTGTCAATTAACAAATGGCTCATTTTTGGTCGGTGAAAAAAATGTGACCTTAAGATTAAGAGCATTCATTTGTGATGCACCTGCTCGTGCTTTCATGTGCGGCTCACTTGGAACGAACTCTTTCAATGGATGCATGAAATGTCTTCAGGTTGGTAAGCGAATTAATAATGTAACAGTATTCAGCTCTACTGCAGGTTCGCTTATTACAAATGAAGACTTTCGGAGCAGGGTACATGTCTCACACCACTTACCTTATTTTCGTGGTTCCCCTCTTGCTATTGAAAAACTCAATATTGATATAATTTCCGCACTCCCACTGGATCCTATGCATTTGCTGGACTTGGGTGATGGAAAAAAAATTCTAAACTTAATTGTAGAGAGAAAAACTCGCGGTTTTAAATTAAGCAAGTCCGACATGGAAAAAATGTCGGAAAAACTAGTTAATTTAAAGCAATTTTTACCAATTGAGTTTGGCAGGAAACCTAGGGGATTTGAAGAGCTCCCGCGGTGGAAAGCCATCGAGTTTAGACAATTTTTATTGTATACTGGCCAAGTCGTCTTAAAACCATTTGTTTCAGATGACTGTTTCTACCACTTTCTGCTATTTATGTGTGCCTATAGGCTTCTATTGGCAAAGTCATTTTCCAAAAATATCGTCGTTGCAGCACAATTAATAGAGCACTTCATAAACCAATTTAATGAAGTATACCCGGTTGAATCATTAACATATAACGTCCATAATATGCTGCACTTAGTGGACTGTGTTAAAGAGTTGGGACCTATAAACAGTTTTACGGCTTATAAATTCGAAAATTTTATTCAGGAAATAAAAAAAAGTATTAAAAAACCAAATAAAATTTTGGAGCAGATGGTAAATAAGTTTTCGGGCTATACTCCGAAACAACCATCTCGTATTATTGGACCAAAATTTGACCGAAATAGAAATATAATCAAGTACATTTTCGAAGATTTTCTGTTGTCACTCAAATTACCCAATAACATTTGCTTTCTGAAATCTGGTCACGCAATTACAATTGCAAATTTTTATTTGGAAAACGGTCTTTTCTTTCTAAGTGGTCGCAGATTTGAAAATACGCGCCAATACTTTGAGCACAAGGTTAGGGATTCTCTCGACAGATGAACAACTCTCAGATAAAATTGAAAGTTATCCCTTGTCAGCAGTCCTATGCAAATTTGTGTACCTTCCCAATAGTTTAAATGAAGTAGTGCTAGTTCCAATTCTGCACTCCATTAATGATTGAAACAAATTTTCTTGTAATTTCGGAATAAGAGCTTAGATTTTTGTATCCGCGTTTTCGGGCTGCACGATATGTGGCTGCGCCCCTCGATAGGTTGGGCGGGGAGGTGGGGGCGAGAACTGCCCGGGACTCGCGCGTATTAGTTGAAAACAAGCAATACCAACAATAATAATTAAAAGTAAAAATAATATCATTAGGCAACAAGGTTCTTTTATAGAAATGGTGGTGGTGATTGTTGAAAATTTGCGTGAGCTGACCACGAATCTGTTTTGGTAAATGGTCCATCACGTCTTGATCTTTGGAAATCTAGGCTTAAGCCGTAAGAGCCTGTTAGACGTATGAGTCTTATTTTATATGTATATTAAAGCCAAAGCAATTATTTTAAGATTTTATTATTTACTTTCATTAATTACTCAAAAATTATTTATTGATTTGATTTTTATTTATTGCTCGAAAGTAAGTACTATTTCCCAATTTATATTTATTACTCCAAAAATAAAACATATTGCTTGAGATATATAATTGCAAAAAATAAAAATAAAACTCAATTTCCATTAACTCTCAAGTATCATATACTAAACAAGAAAGAAAGTCGGTCAAGCCCGACTATAACATACTTTGTACCAAGAAAATTTGTCTTTTGATCATAACTCGAAAACCGTTCATCCGATCTTCTTCATTTCTTTGGCGGATCGATAAGTTATCCTAATAACTAAATATGTCCAGAAGGAACAAGCCATCTATCTTTAAAACTGTGGGAGATATGACGTTTTTTCTAAATTGCGGGGGCGGGAGGGGCGTGGCCAAAATTGAAAATAAACTTGATCTGCCTGCAGACATAAGAAGCATATGTCCCATACATGTCAAACCTCTATCTCTTACCATCTCTGAGATCTGTGCGTTCATACGGACAGACAGACGGACAGACGGACGGACGGACAGACGGACATGGCTATATCGACTCGGCTGTTGATGCTGATCAAGAATATATATACTTTATGGGGTCTGAGATGCTTACTTCTGGATGTTACATACTTTTGCACAAACTTATAATACTCTATGTACCTTCGGTACAGAGTATAAAAATTGCTCAAAAATATAAAAAATCTATAATGTATATTTAGGCTTCAACTGCTCTGCGCTTCAACTTCTTCGACTTTGTCTCTAAATAATGCCAAAAGAATAATTTTCAACATTTCCAGCTCACGAATCGAAATAAATTTTTATTCAATTTTTTAATATTTATTAGCTAATATTAAATATTAAGTGTTTGCTAAAAATTTTTTTTAGAGCGAAGCTCCAGAAAACGATTGTCTTTGCGACAGATTTTTTTGGCTACTTTTTGACTTTGCAAAGTCAGCAGCGTTTGTGTGTGAGCTCATTCAGTGCGTGCGTGTATATAGTATGTATGTATGCAACTTTCATGTATGCAGCAAATTATATACGCTCTCTCATTTTCTCCCTCACTGGCACTCTCTGCTGCCGACGCGTTCGTTTTTTTCGCTTGTTGTTGTTATTGTTGGCATTGTTAACGGACTACTTTTTGCCGACGAGACCACCTAATATTATTGCATCATGTCTCTGCTTCTACTGGTTCTGCTAACCAGTTTTGCCAATTTACCTATTTTCGCACCAGATCTAGGTATTTTGTAAGGTTGAAGGCCAGAAAGTCTGTGCAAGAAAGCGATAGCAGCATGTGGGTTGTGAGTAGAGTTCGCAGCAACCGGTCCTCTCTTTGCAGTTGTCAGAAAAAAAAACGGTTACGTGCGGCACATTGACAGAGAGGGACGGAAGCAACCTTCAAATGCGCTCTCTGGTTGTGTTCGATTGGGAGAGTAGAAAAAGAGTATTTTCTTGAATGTACGGCAAGTTTCTCTTTTAAGCTCTTCTAAACCTCGAACGGTAAATCATGATGAAATAAGTACAGACCCGGCCATGATGTATCAATAAAAGGTGGGGTGTTATGAGTGTGATGCGTACTTTTGCCAAAAGCTTACGCTTCAAAAGTACGCGCAGCACTAAACGTGAAGGTACTTTGCAGAGAACTCACACTGATTGCACCTTACCTCTCTTGTTATATCATGGGCTCGGCCAAATAGAGACGACAGAAAAATATGTCTGTCTCTCTCTGACAAGCAGAGAAGATTGACTTCGGCAAGTCCGTAGAACAGAGATTCACCCATAGCCCCCAGGGGCCGAACACTTTCGGTAATTCACGCAGTGCTGCCAATTTTTTTCCAGAAAAAAAAGCTGTTTCTGGATGGAAGCAACGGCAAAAAAAGCTGAAAAACTTCTGAAAAAAGCGTAAAAAAATTGGTTTTTATGGTTTAATTTCTTTTTTTTTCTTTGTTTTATTTATAAGCTTTTCAGCACGTCGTCTAGTTCTTCGCGATTAGCATCGGTTTCACAATCATACGACATGTTGGTACCGATCATGCGAAGATAATTTGAAGGGACTTTATATTCATAGCAGCATTTGCCCAGTCTTCGCAAACCATATCTGTGTGTTATATTAAAATAAATAATATAATATATAAATCGGTATCATCCTTTCACTCACAATAAAATATTACCTTATGCTAAGAATGCTGTTTATCGTGCTTAAGCTCATTGAGTTCCTTAACTTGGATTTTACCAAGTTAAGCTGGCTAAATACGCGCTCAACCTCCGCGTTGGACCATGGCAATGAAAACATTTGCAGGGCAACAGTGATTGTGATGACAGATTGCGTAAAGTAGTGGTGGTGATATTGGCAAATATCGATATAAACGTATGATAGAGCTGCCACTCTTACACACATTTGGTATATTTCTACCAAAACTTGTATTCTTTTTTTACAGATTTATCGAAAATGGTATATTTTGATACCAAACTTTTTTTGCTTTTGCAAGTTGCATCCGTGCTGCTACATGTTTTCATGAAATTGGTGCCAGCATTAAAAAAAAAGCGAAAAAAAATCCAAATTCAATTTCAAAAAGCCAGAATTCCCGCTTCCCGCTATTCACATATTTTTCCCGCAATTGGGCTTCGAAAAAAGCTAGATTTGACTGGAAAAAAGCTAAATTTTCAGCAATGAATTCACGCCGAATGCTTGCCGAAGTAATGCTTCAGTGAGTGTCGGAGAGAGACAGAGAGCGTCAGAGAGTCTCTTTTCTTGAACATCGCTGCCGTAGAATAGTGAATTACCGAAAGTGTTCGGCCCATGATGCAACAAAAGAGGTGAGGTGCCATGAGTGTGAGTTCTCTGCAAAGTACCTCCACGCTCAGTGCTGTGCCTACTCTTGAAGCGTAAGGTTGTTCGCGGATGTCGATTTTGGTGGGTTTTTTTGCGCTGTGGAAAAAAATGAATACATACTCAGCTGTGTATTAAAATTATTATTATACCCGTTACTCGTAGAGTAAAAAGGGAATACTAAAGTCGTGCAAATGTATGTAACAGGCAGAAAGAAGCATCTCCGATATCATAAAGTATATATATTCTTGATCAGCATCAACAGCCGAGTCGATATAGCCATGTCCGTCTGTCCGTCCGTCCGTCTGTATGAACACCTAGATCTCAGAGACTAGAAGAGCTAGAGCCACCAAATTTTAGATGTAACTAGTATTGTCTGTAGGCAGATCTAGTTTGTTTCAAATTTTGGCCACGCCCCCTCCGGCCCCCGCAATAAGAAATGTTGAATAACTCCCACAATTTATCTCCACTCCCCAAGATATCGAGCTCAGATTTTGCAGCGTAGTCTATGTGGCCAATATCTAGAATCTCACAAATTTTCAAAAGGATCGGATAATAAATGGCCGAGATGGACAGACACACCTGCACATACATAAAGTGCGTGCGTCCATGTGCGCCGCTCACTCTCACTCGCTCTCCCACTCTCTCTTCTAATCTCTCTCGCAGCTTTAGCAAAAGTACGCCTCACATTCCTAACGCCTCACCTAATAGTGTTGCATCTTGGTTCGGCCCCTGGGGGCTATGGGTGAACATCGCTGCCGTAGAAGCTCTTCCGTAAAAGCTCTCTCTTATTGTATGTTGACAAATATGTGCGAGCGAGATGTATAAACTTTTAAAAAGCTTTTGTTAAAATCGTTTGTTAGGGAGTGTGAGTGAAATGGCAACATTTTCTGTTAAAAATATTAATTGAAGAGTGGCTGCCAAGAGATCAAGTTGTGAATTACGTGTGATTCCATTTGAAGAACAACAAACAAAATAAAAATAATGTTTAATCTCGTTCCATTTTTTTTTTATTTAATTTACTAAGGCAGGTGGGGTGTTGTACAAGGCGGATGTCTCTGCGGACATTTCATTTCCGACCCCATAAACTATATATATTCTTGATCAGGGTGACGGGCTGAGTCGATTGAGCTTTGTCCGTCCGTCTGTCTGTCTGTCCGTTTATACGTGAACTAGTCTCTCAGAGTCTTCTTTTTGCTGCACACTACTTATTTGTCGGAACCGACCGGATGACTATATCTCATAGCTCTCATATTAACAATCGGTCGGGAAACTAGTTTTAGTGAGAAAAACATTTTTCTTTTCAACGGAAACGTCTCCAAACTTTGTAATCGTAGGTTTTCTATGTTTTTTTTTATAATTCTCCCAAGTTTTATTAAAATCGGACAACAACATGGTATAGCTGCCATACAAAAGATAGGTCTGAATAACAGTCTTAGTTAGAAAAATGTTCTTGTTTTCAATGGTAGCATACTGCAATTTTGTCTTAGTTTGTTTCACATGCTTTCATAAAATTTTACAAATTTTTGGCCAAATCGGATGACTATATCATATAGCTCCCAAACGAACAATCGGTCTGAAAATGGGAAAATCTGTATTTTTTGAAAATATATAAGCGAGCACTTGCAAGGGTATAAAACTTCGGCACAGACGCAGTTAGCTTAGCTTTCTCGTTTTAGTTTAAAATGTTCTCAAAAACTGAAAATCCGTTCATGATTAGTTTTTGACAACGAATGTGCTTATATTGAGTTCAATGTTCTCGGTTTTTCACTCTGTGTATGCTCAAAAAAATCGACAATCAAAAATTGATTTTTGAAATGCAAAATTCGCGAGTCTGGTCATTGTGCGTCGCCCAGGCGTCTGCTAGTATCACGATAGCGATACGGTATTTCGAACTGCCGCCATGAAGCTGGTTTTACATTTACGAATCGTCATTCGATGCTCCGGAGCCCTTTGGCCATCACGGTTTAATCAGTCGGTCCACTTTTGAACGATTTCTCCTTAAGCGCCTTTAGCCTTGATTTTTGTCTGGTTCGACTTTTACTGTTATCGAATTTTAAGACTATCAATTGTGCTCACTATAGATAATTTTCAAACACCACTTTGTGGGTCTTGGTTTAGGCTCTCACGTTGCTCTTACATTTACAATACAAAAACAAAACTACTTTATATTGTTTTGAAAGTATTGTATTTGTAAATCAGATTATGATTTTCCCTCGTGAAGAGCTTCGCTCGTACCGGGTGTTCCACGTCGCCCACTCCTTTTTTCTTATTCAATTTTATTCTCTTAGCTTTAAAAATTAAAGAAATTTCTAAAGTTTTCGCAAATGATTAAATTTGTTTACATATTTAGATAATATAAATTAGTCTTTAAATGCGGTTATTTAAAGAAATATTACTTTGGAAGAAGACACGTACATAGCACTTCCTCAGTGCAGCACCACTTTTTTGGAAAAATTTTTTTATTCAATTTACACGTGCCACTTTCTCAGCGTTGACATGCACAAAATTTATTAATTATTTTAATTGTACTTATTCAGCACGTGACACTTTTTCAGCGCCGCTATGATTCTGACGGTTATTTTACACTTCTTCAGTGATGTCATGAAATTCATTATTACATTAAATGTAATGTATTTTTCGCAAATCCTCTCAATAAAGCTTCTCTATTAAACAAATCTAACTGTTCGTGTCATCAGGAACAACGGAAATAAACATGTAAAAACGAGCACAGTGTGACGAATTTAGCAATAATTTTATAATTATTTAAAAAAACCGAAAAGTTTAGAAATTTGAGAAAAAAATAATTCAAGATAAAATATTATATGTATTCTAATTATAAAACATAATGTGGAATTTATTAGAAATAGATTAAAAATTTCATAAACAAAATATTTTGAGAAAATAAATTCCAAATTCATCAAACTTAAACCACTGTGCGAAGACAACGTGGCTGGTGCGGGAAGAATAATGAAAAGAAAAGATGTGATAGATAAGCTTTCGCAGCTTAGTCACATTATATTTGGACAAGCTGGCGAGGTAAGCTGCTTTTCTTTACGTAAATAAATATATTATATCTATTTTCATTATAAATTTGTTTTTTCAGATGAATCAACATTTCCACATTTATATTGGCGGTGGCTACAGCGCACAGTGGTTGCGCCCATAGGCCAAAAATAAAAAAAAACATAACAACAAAAATTTACGAAAAGTAACCAAATCGCCTCTAAAATGTCCAAGCTTCTTCGTAGTAAGCCAGATTTTTCTGGAAATCTAACGGTACTTTCTAAAAATAGAATTGAAGTTGAGTGCAGGTGTTCATTTGCAAAGCGCAGCTGCGCGCATCGCGAATATTTCACAACAAATCCTAACTTTGAAGTGGTCAGTTCATTTATTACGTCTCCAAATTAAAAATACTTGTAATGGATTTTGAAGCTAAAGGTATTTATTTTAAGTTCCAATATTAATACAAGCTAATTTGTGTTGTAGTTAATATGAAATTAATTCTTTAGTTTATTATGTTTTTTGTACCTTTTGTGAGCGTCTTTTTTATGTTTACTTAAAGTTTTAACTGTGTTGCTCCCCTCTGATCCCTGGAATGTTTATTTCAGTGTATTTGTGTATGTTTTAGGGTAATATAGTGTTAATCTTAATTGCAGATATTCGCAGATGTGTGCATAATCAACAATATTCTAAACCGTCTTTTTTTCTTGTAGGTCAAATGTGCCTTGCAAAACAGCTGTTTTGCATTGTAGTTGTGCTGTGTCTTTGTGTTCGTCTTTCGTGTTTTGTGTTCTTATTAAGTTCAAATTTTCATTTTCATTGCGTTACTTCTTTTTTAATTTAATTTTGTTAGGTGACTCCTATCAATGTGTCTTCACTCGCATGTATATATTCAATTGTTGGTGTACAGAAATCGGCACCAATGCAGAAAAATTACGGAAGGCGATCGATGATGTGCAAAGCAATATTGAAAATATTGGCTACATGCCCGAGATGAGCGAGCTAACGAAATGTATTGGACACATTTGCAGAAAAATTAGTGCATTTTGGATTCAATATAAGCGCAAAAAGGCATCAGTTCTTAAATACAAATCTAATTGGCTTAACGAAAAGGAAACAATTTTAATCAAACGCACTCCGAGTAAGTCTCAAGAAATGGTCAAAAGTGTTGAACGTGGACGTCCGAAAGTAGACTTTAGTGAGTCATCAAAAAGAACTAAGCGACGAAGAATTGCTGAGCTTTCAAAAGCCGATGAATCTGCAGCTTGTGTTTTACGATCGTGCAACTTTCAAACATATTCAAGGTGTACCAAAGCAAACATCGATGAGGCCCTATCGCTTCTCATAGAGGCAAACATGAGCAAGCATCAATATCTTCTTATTCGAAGCTATGTGAACTCAAAGACGTCCTTCGAGCTTCTTCCAAGCTACGAACAACTGCTAATGGCTAAAGAATCTACCTATCCTGACGAAATCAGTGTGAGTGAATCAAAAGCTGAAGTTGAGCTGCAGAGCTTGGTTGACCACACGGCGAGGCGGATTGTAAAACTTCAGCATGATTTTCTTGAAAGCGTTGGAAGTGATTTGCCTGATAACCTAATTTTAATTGGAAAATGGGGGTTTGACGGCAGCACAGGACATTCAGAATATAATCAGAAAGTCCGTAACAAGGATTTGAACGATTCCAGTCTATTTGTGACATCATACGTGCCATTACAACTGAAAACCATGGAAAATGATCCAAAAAATGAAAAAATAATTTGGAAGAATCCGCGACCGGCATCTACACGATACTGCAGACCATTAAGATTGCAATTTGCGAAAGAAACGGCTCAATTAGCCGAAGATGAAGAAAAATATTTTAAAGCTAAACTTGACGTATTAAATACCACGCCATGTAAAGTATCTGGTAAAGAAATTCAAATTAAACACAATTTGCAGCTGACTATGGTTAATGGGAAAATTTGGAGTGCCTTAAGTCACACGTCATCTTCTAAGTGCTACATATGTGAGGCGAAACCAACAGAGATGAACGACTTGGAAAAGTGCTTGAAAAAGAAGGCTCATGAATCACGCTTTGAGTATGGATTATCTCCATTACACTCCAATATTCGTTTTTTTGAATATTTTTTGCATGTCTCGTACAGACTCGACCTGAAGAGTTGGAGAATTAATACTCCAGAAGGAAAAGAAGTACTTTCGAAAAGGAAATCCAAAATGCAGAATGATTTCCGCATTCGAATGGGACTTATAGTGGACAAACCCAGGAGTGGAGGAAGTGGCACCTCAAATGATGGCAACACGGCCAGAGCGTTTTTCAACAATCCAAAACTGGCAGCTGAAATAACAGGTATTGATGAAGACATTATAGTCCGGTGTTCAACATTGCTGCAGTGTTTGGCATCAGGCTACAAAATCAATGTGGAAAAATTTGGAAAATATGCACTTGACACTGCCAGAAAGCTGATTAACTTGTATCCATGGTACTATCTTCCACCATCAGTACACAAAATTTTAGTTCATGCTCCAGATGTAATAAATTATGCACTTGTGCCAATTGGAGAATTATCTGAAGAAGCTGCAGAGTCTAAAAATAAGGACATTAAAATGTTTAGAAGGCTGCACACTCGGAAGATTTCTCGGATTACTACAAATACAGATTTAATTAATAGATTGCTTTTGAGCTCAGATCCTTTTATTACTGGCCAAAGAAAGCTCCCACGTTCAAAAAAGTCAGTATTATCAACATCAGCATATGAACTACGGGATGATTTAAATTAAAAATAGTTTGTTATTATTTCATTTTAATTATTTTGTTTTCTTTTGTTATAATTTGTAATTTATTTTCTTATTATTATTATGTTTTTTGTCATTTTCATATAATTTATATATAATTAATACAAACTAGCGGGTTAATGTTTGTGGGCGGATAGGAAACCACGCGCATTTTCTCTCAAAATATTGTTGAAATGTAATAATACTTAAATAAACAAGTAAGGGCGCTGCAGTCGAGTTTCCCGACCACAAAATAACCTGTTCATTTATTTTCATTTATTTGTTTTTGAATTTTTGAAGATGTCATCCTAAATGTAGGCAATACTTTTCTAGTCCTGATCAACAAATGGGGTGGTGCTCTTATCAGCTCAACTGTTTCGCTTATAACTCCGGTGTTTTTGGTCGGATCTGATTGTACTTTTCAGAATAGATAGATATTGGGCCTAGCTTGATGTATACTAAACCACGAGGCTCTAACTTGAATTAAATTAAATTGTGGATCTGACGGCTTTTTAGGTCTTGGATTTATAGAGGAGGTCTAGGTTTTTTGGTGATAAAAGGGGGACGGGGTGGAATTTTTCAAATCTGAAACAAACTTGATCTGCGTACAGCATAAATCTACCTTCGTGCAAAAATTTGTGGCTCTATCTCTTATAGTCTCTGAGATCGACGCGTTCATACAGACAGACAGACGGACAGACGGACAGACGGACGGACGGACAGACGGACATGGCTATATCGACTCGGCTGTTCATGCTGATCAAGAATATATATACTTTATGGGGTCGGAAAATTTTCCTTCTTCCTGTTACATACATTCGCACAACTTCATGATCCCCCTTTTCCCATTTTCAATGGGTACAGGGTATAAAAAAACTTTACACCGAAAATAACAAAGCGTTTCAGAATTGGTCCAGTATTTTCTATGGTAGCTAAAGGATATAGCCTTGCGATATGGCCAATTTTTTTATTATATCATTAAAGAATTTTTCTAGAATTTTGGTGAAAATTTCTTAACGATATAACAACTATAAGTATTTATGGCCGCGGCTTCATACAAGCCCAACCACTGTGCAGCGGCTCCTCGACAGGAGAAAACCCACATGCTGTTGGTCCATCACCTCTTCCAGCCACTCGGCCCCCACCATGCCGTTTTGGCAAAAAGTGCCGCTTTGGTAAGCGGTGCCGCTTTTGGCATAATCGCGGCAACCGGGGTGACCTTTTGCGCAAGCGCCAGCTGCTGCAGGAGCAGTTGAAGGCGCTGGACGCTGAAATCCAAGGCTGCAGCTCCAACGCATATGGGAGGCGTATGGCCAAGCGCGCAGAGGCAAAGAAGGTGAATAATGGAGAAGAGAAGGTTGCAGAGGAGACTAAGGGTGATGAAGGAGAAAATGAGAAGAAGTCGGAAGAGGAAAAAAGCGAAACGCTTAATATTGAAAACTTAGAAATTTAATATTAGCTAATAAATATTTAAAAATTGAATAAAAATTTATTTCGATTTGTGAGCTGGAAATGTTGAAAATTATTCTTTTGGCATTATTTAGGACAAAGTCGAAGAAGTTGAAGCGCAGAGCAGTTGAAGCCTAAATATACATTATAGATTTTTTATATTTTTATATTTTATATATGATACTTGAGAGTTAATGGAAATTGAGTTTTATTTTTATTTTTTGCAATTATAAATCTTAAGCAATATGTTTTATTTTTTGAGTAATAAATATAAATTGGGAAATAGTACTTACTTTCGAGCAATAAATAAAAATCAAATTAATGAATAATTTTTGAGTAATTAATAAAACTCAAAAGTCGAGAATTATTACGACAGTAAATAATAAAATCTTAAAATAATTGCATTGGCTTAAATATATAAAATAAGACTCATACATCTAACAGGCTCTTTCGGCTTGAGCCTAAATTTCCAAAGATCAAGACGTGATGGATCATTTACCAAAACATATTCGTGGTCAGCACACGCAAATTATCAACAATCGCCACCACCAATGTTATAAAGTGGAAAAAATTAGATTGTGTTGCCTTGTGTAATAACAGAGAAAATGAACAAAGCCTTCGCATTCGACTCCATTGATGAGGAAACCAGGGATCGATTGGCTGTGATGGAGTCTAGACTGGACACTATCCAACAGGATTTGAAGCGTTTGGAGGAACGGTCGGAAGCTAGACTGGACACTATCCAACAGGACTTAAAGTGTTTGCTGGAACGGTCGGAAGCAAATTTCAACATGAATTCTAAAATTCTCGAGCTGTGTAAAACCAAATGTGCGGGAAGTCAATTGGGTTTCCAATAACTACTGTGGAGGTACTCGACGCAGTGGACTCTAAAATTAGGTCCAACCAGTTAAAATACGTATGTAAATAAACTATAATTTTCACAGTTCAACAAATTTTGTGTCATCGCTGGCACTCGAATGAAATTGGTACCGTACGACAGAGGTTTTCAAGCTGAATACAAGACAGTTCTCAGAACTTGTCTAACATGTTAAGTTTTTGAGAAATCAATAGTCAAAGTTGTTAGACGTGTCTAAAATGTCACTTTGTATAAGTTTATAAAAAAGCCATCAACAAAAGAGTAATATGCTTGAAAATAAATTAAATTGTACATCTATTTTAATTTATGTGGTTCCTGGACCAACAACCGAAATTTGGTTTGTTGCCCTCGAAACATTATAGTTTCCTCTGTGCATCTAAATTTTCAATCGGATTATTCATTCATTCGAGGGCCTGCGATGACACAATATTTGTTGAACTGTGAAATCTTTCAATCCTTGCTGATCCATTTTGATGTACTTTCCAATTTCAGGTTGAGTTATTCCGACAGTTGCTGCTACCGGGAGGCATAGACAAAAATTTGAACAAAATTTTCCATAAGGATATTATAATGCAGATGAATTATGGCGGACGCTTCTCCAAGATGGGATTGAGTTTTTACTCAAGCTTGAATGCGGCGTTATATGGTAAATAAAATAAAAAAAGACAAAATATAAATTTTTAAATAAAAGGGCCTAGCAGAATAAGCATATAAAAATTGTTCCTCTCTTATCAGCACCAAATTAAAATGCAAAAGTAACTCTCCTAAATTTTTAGGCTGATATCGCTTGAGGAGAGTGACTTTCGCATTGATGGTAATCAACTATTTGAATTTGGTAATTTGGAGAGATGGCAACTTTTGTATGCTTATTTTGCTAGGTCCTTTTGTTTGTTGATCAGTCTTATTGTAAATAGATATTATTCGGCTCGAAATCAGGTTAAATGAAGGAAAACAATTTTTCCGATATATTCGGTTGTTGCCAACTAAACTGTTTCCTTTTAATTAATGACTAAAAGTATATTTTTGAAATTTGTCATGGTGTCGGTTCCCAATTTGCAACTGAATATATCACAAAATAATCAACATAGATTGTTGCCCTTTATTCTACCTTATCTCGAGTCGGCTAAAATCAGTTAATATCTTAAGCTATGACACATTTGATAAAAATCTTAATTTATTTTTGCAGAATCTCAACGGGTCGAGGGCTACACCTTTGATAATTACATTAAGGACGTCCGCACTGGACTCGAAATGTTTAAAAATAAGGTGTACCAAGCCAATGCGGAGGCAAAAAAAATGTAAGGAGTCAGAAGAACCATAAATTTATTGAGATCCGGCTTGATTCCTTAAAAATTATTTTACAGCTCTGCTCCGTCGTTTTTCATGTAACGTTTCCATTCGAATTTTATAATGAATAGAAGGTGGCAAATATACCTAAGGTTTCAATTCGATAGAAAAGGACGACGGAATCTAATAACCACAGATTTCATTGCCACTTATAATAAAATTTATACAACCTAATTTCGAAATAGAAACATTAACACGAAAATCGTTTCGGAGTTCGAATCAGGCATTTATACCTTCTTCCACAAAATACTTGACCATTTGAAATACTTTGGCGAAAAAGTTGCATTCTGAGAAGCTTGTAAGTATTTGGGCAAAAAGAAAGCAAACTATCCTTATGATTTATTGGGTGCTGAATTGAAATTAGTGGTTCGTTTCGACCCACATCCTCCAGTTCAAGTGATATTTTGTTAAGCGTTTTTTTAACGATGTATTCTTCTACGAGCAATGTTTTTTGTAAGTTTAAATGTCAGATAACTGTAAGTAGAAGATGTAAAATCGGCCCTAAGTGTTATTTAAATAGTTTTAGATAAAGCTCAATAAACTAGTAACGGTTATTTTATGAGTATATTTGATAAAATTTTTGCAAATCCGCATATGAAAACCATTAAAGCCTGTTAAATTTGAACAATTAATCACTATTTGTTGAGTATTATTTAAAACAATATTTGAGTTACTTTTCCCCAAAAAATCAATGTTTCTTTAGTTGAAATAGAAAAAGATTTCAATGTATTTCATTATTAAAAGACTGTTCTCAAATGACAAATTTTAATTTCAACACGGTACTTCACATATTTAAAATAATTACTGTCATTTTGGAACAGGATGTTCGGCTCCGTTGATTATTTCGAGTCGGTTTTCTTGTTAACTTTCTTATTTTGAGTTTCATTTAAGAAAAATTTATATTTTGGTTACAAAGAACTCCAAGTCTAAATCACGCATGCCTGTAAAAGTGCGCGGTAACGCATGCATGGAAAAGTTAGGGGTTCTGCATACATGACAAAGTCACCGGTAGCGCATGCCTGGAAAAGTGCGCGGTAACGCATGCATAGAAAAGTTAGGGGTTCTGCATACATGACAAAGTCACCGGTAGCGCATGCCTACTTAAGTTAGGGGTGAATAATGCCTCATTTCGTCAGCCAACGTCACAGGTCTGACGTCACCCAAACGGAAACGGTTGAAACCCATAAGATTTTCGGCGTTTCCATTGCAAAACGAAGCCGAAGCCTCACGTCTTTGGAATGCCTTCACACGTGAAAAGTAAGCATGAAATGTGTACTTCTTTCATGATGAAAAGTCCGACTGGGTAGTAACGGCGATACAAGTGAATGTCAGGCAAAATTTTATACGTGGATTTTCAAGTGGATTTTCGATTTTGCTCTCTGCTCAAACGAAAAAAAAATCTAAAAATAGAACATGGTGCTCTCTCAGCACGCTCTGCTCAGTGTGTTGCTTGTTGTTTTGACATTTCAACTGTTTGTTGATGTTGCTTGGAGGTTGACGCAGACTCAAAGGCATTAAAGCTAGGTACGGAGACGCTGAGAATTTTCTCGGAGCCCATCTATTTACATAGCTCAAAGAATGCGCTGCAGAAAATTCACAGAGTACATTCTCAGAGCGGGTACGGAGACACCACAAATGCGCTCTGAGAATGAGCGTGGCCTGCCAACTCGTTTTTTGGCCAAACAGCTAATAAATTCTCGCAAGGAGTCATTGAAATTATGAAACATGTTTGATAATGGTCAGAGGTACCTACGAGGAAAAAAAGGGAAACAAGAATCACAAAAAAAAAAACGAGAAAGCTAAGCTAACTTCGTCTGTGCCGAAGTTTTTATACCCTTCCTACCCTCGCTTTAATATTTTCAAAAAATACTGATTTTCCAATTTTCCGACCGATCGATCGTATGGGAGCTATATGATATAGTCATCCGACTTGGACCAAAACTTGTAGAATTGTGTAAAAGCACGAGAAACAAACAAATACAAAATTACAGGATGCTACCATTAAAAACAAAAAAGTTTTTCTAACTAAGACAGTTTTTTAGACCTTTCTTTTGTATGGCAGCTATACCATATAGTTGTCCGATTTTGATAAAACTTGGTAGAATTGTAAAAAAAAACATATAAAGCCTACGATTACAAAGTTTGGAGTCGTTTCCATTTAAAAATAAAAAGTTTTTTATACTAAAACTAGTTTTCCGACCGATTGTTCCTATGAGAGCTATGAGATATAGTCATCCGGTCGGTTCCGACATATTAGTAGTGTGCAGCAAAAAGAAGACTCCGTGCAAAATTTCAGCTCGATAGCTTTAAAATTGAGAGTCTAGTTCGCGTAGAAACAGACAGACTGACAGACGGACGGACAAAGCTCAATCGACTCAGCTCGTCACCCTGATCAAGAATATATATAGTTTATGGGGTCGGAAATGAATATTTCTATGCGTTGCAAACTTCTGGGCAAAATTATAATACCCTTTGCAAGGCTATAACAATACGAAGGGCATTAGGAAATCTCTACGGAGGACGAACCCTACAAGTGGCGCTAATCGAAGCGGTAAAATAGCAACTCATTTTATGGGATTTGACTAACAAAGAGCAATTTGCTCCATAAATTCTCCTCCTCCTCCAGCGCCACTCAAAATGAATCCATAAAAACAACCATAGTATTCACCAACGCGTCTTCATTCATCAAAGAGTCTTCCAGCTTACATTTTCACAAATTTATTTAAGTTTCTTTAGCGCGCTTTCTTTTGTAAACAAACAACAGCTTACCAGTACAGAGTGACCGTTTCAGATTCAGTGACTTTTGGCTGATTTCTGGTCACCCTACAGTCTCAGAGGCCGCTCTGAGAATTATGAAACAATTCTCGCTGCGAGAAAATTCTCAGCGTCTCCGTACCTAGCTTTAATTCAGAAGTTCGTACGCCGAACAATTGCCGAAATCTAAGTGCAGCTGACACTTGTTGCGAAAGGAGGGGCTGAGGAGGATTTCTGTGTCGCCGGGCCTGTGTATATCGCTTTGTTGATTTTGCAGAATTACGATTACGCCCAGAAGCGAGTAACATTTTCTATTATTGCCACCTTGATCAAACACCACTCCTCTTACAGAAAACCCAATTTGTTCAGCAATGTCAATGTTTTTGTAAATAATGGTTTTTAAATCTACTCATTTAGTGTTTGTTCCGGGAACAAAATAATTTAAAATAAATTTCCATTTCGAAAAAAGGCCGTTTAATACGAAAACGCAAATATGACTTCCCATATTATTAGAGCGCTCGAGTAAATGTTCAAGACCATCAATAATATCGACATATGAATTATATGTCAAATCCTTTTTTATTGAAACTTCATCACACGCAATTATACACTCTTTTTCAGAGAGACTCATCTTATTAAGAGCATCTTTAAGAGCTTTATATAAACATTCATTATCTCCAGGTTGCAACTTTTGAAAACTGTTCCATTTTTGCAGGGATGAAGGACTGGGAAGATTTAATTGTAAGGAATTTCTTAAAAATATGTAGGTTGATGTTGATCTGTCAAAAATGCTTTGAGGGTATAATTTTTCGGTAGTACCCCATCTTACAGTTTTTCCATTTTTTTCTTTCAAGAGCGTTTTGGCTAAAATTCTTTGCTCACACACACACACAGGATAAGCTCGTCGTGTTGCTGCACGCCGAAGCGCTGTGTCGTTTCCAAGAAAACAACCCTTATCTGCACACACTGCATGTATTTATTTTTGCAGTCGTCTCTGATAATTAATAGATTTGTTGTTTTAGCTCGTTTAGAAGCGAGGCAATTGCACTTGTTATATTGGCTCTTTGTGCGCCGCAAGCCAATTTTTAATGCGACTGCGTGGCCCATTTGCCGTATAATAACTCTTGGAGTTTCGCCATCGCTGTTTAATGGCACAAAAATATCAAATGTGAACTGCTATAAAATTTTTATACCCGTTACTCGTAGAGTAAAAAGGGTATACTAAAGTCGTGCAAATGTATGTAACAGGCAGAAGGAAGCATCTCCGATATCATAAGGCATATATATTCTTCATCAGCATCAACAGCCGAGTCGATATAGCCATGTCCGTCTGTCCGTCTGAACACCTAGATCTCAGAGACTAGAAGAGCTAGAGCAACCAAATTTTATACGTAAGCTAGTATTGTCTGTAGGCAGATCAAGTTTGTTTCAAATTTTGGACACGCCCCCTCCTGCCACCACAATATGAAAAAAGGAGTGGGATGTTTAAATATCAAACTCTAACTTTTTATGTAAACAGGCTGGCCACAGCAGCATTGCCAGGCACAAATATTTGGCCAACAGCTGTTGGTGTGCCCAGCCTTTGTATTTTACACTTGGACAGTGGTCCATTACATTGCAAAAATTGTAAAATTTCAAAAATTGTATTTAATTCTATTTGAAAAATGTAATTAATGCATATCAAATAAAAAAGGCCGTGCGGTAGCTTTCAGTTGCTTGCTGGCCCTTATTGTGTGCGCACCGATCCACACCAACCACAAAAACACCAACCACAAAAAAAAAACACCAACATTAAAAATTAAAAAAACACCAACCACAAAAAAACACCAACCACAAAAAAAAACATTAAAAAACACCAACCACTAAAAAACCACAAAAAAAAAAAAACCACAAAAACCAACCACTAAAACACCAACCACAAAAAAAAAAACAAAAAAAAACCAACATTAAAAAAAAAAACACCAACATTAAAAAAATTAAAAATTAAATAAAAAAAAAAAGTTAATAATACTACAATTTAGCAACCATTGGCTAAAGCTACTGAACGAGACTTACAATTAATAAAGAAACATTAATAATTGGTGCATTGTAATAAAAACTTAAAATTTAACGTTAATAATACTACAATTTAGCAACAATTAGCTAAACAGCAGACAAAGACTTAAAATTAATACAAAGTCACTAGAAAGTGGTGGATTAAAACAATATATTATATATATAAAACTGGTGCATGTGACAATCTGGCAGCAACAATTAATTGCAATTTTAATTCGTTTTATCTATGTTCATTTTATACGTGTGAGTGTTCGTCTGGTTTTATTACTGTAAAACCCTATATGTGAGCCCCTAACGCAAGTGTAAAAGTACTTTTCCTCGTGCTTGTTACGTGTATGTGCACACATACACAAATATAAACGTACAACAGTTAAAGTTTGAACAAGATCCACAACATGGCCACTGGCACTAATACTAATAAAAAGCGCGCCAAACCTACACCATTACTGCCACTTCTCTCTCGCCCACAAATTGAGCGAAACCCACCACACGACGATCTGGCTTCGCCGTCTCTGCTGACGCCGACGCCACTGACTGAGAGAAGCTTGTGGACAGAGTGCGGTATTGATGGCAGCTTGGTTGAAAACAAAACACTGGATGATGCTATATCAATCGACTCTGAAAATGAGGCCACATTTAACCACGAGTCAACAGTTGTATCATTCTTTAACCCGTCACAGCTGCATCTTTCTGAATTGGTGTCAGACACTACCGGGGAATCGGACTGCTCATATAATACAACCAATTATATGCAGCAGCTGGTTCAGAGGCAGGAGCAGGCAGAACAAAAAATCCAGGCCATCAACTGGACACCAATTTTGCTGCAGGCCCAGAAATCTGAAGAATTGAGACTGATGGCATCAACCCCGAAGAAGTATTCTTTACCCACACCAACAATGGTCACTGACGCCCCTAAAGAGGCTGCGAAAGCTAATTCTTCTGTTAAACCAAACCTCAAGCGGAAACTTGCTTTGCCAGCTATTAAACCTAAAATTAAATGCAAATCAGTGTGTGTTAAGGACGCCCAAGGTAGAAGCAACGCAAAAAGCTGCATGCGGCTGGCGGTTAGGTTGAAAGATGCTGCCAAACACAAAAAGTTTAGAAAAACTACTGCCAAAAAAGCCATTAAAACTACCAGAAAAGCTGCTAAAAATACTAAGCCTCTCAGACAGGCACCCCTGGCGCCGCCTCAAGGGACCTTTGACCTTAGCCAATGCTCCAGCATGGATATTGACGATGTTAATAGAGGCAACTTAGCCTTACTCTTCGCTAATTCTGGAGCTGCAACCACTTCTGAAGGAGCCATGGGGGCTAATATTTCACAGCAGCAGCAGCCACAACCTAGTCAGGTGGATTCAACAAAAGAACAACAACATGCTATCCGACAGCCGTTAATGCAGCAGCAACAGCTGCCCAACAGTGAAGAAAAGGTGCCAGCTATTTTTCTACATGACGTAAAGGAAATCCAGCCTGTCTTCGATAAGCTTAATAGTATTCCAGGAGTCGGCAAATACTCCACCAAATGTTCGCATGCTAATGGGATCAAGATTCTCTGTGATGATCTGGCAACGTATAACCTTATCCTAAATGCCCTAAACTCTGACAACAACCAAATTCATACCCACCAACTTAGTTCGGAGCGCGGTTATAGAATTATTATTAGGCACCTTCACCACTCTACGCCCACTAGCTGGATCAGCAACAGCCTCCGCAGCCTTGGGTTTGTTGTCAGAAACGTTAATGTTATTAAGCACAACCGTAATCATCACCCGATGAATATGTTTGCGGTTGAGCTCCAGCCAAGGCTGGATGATGGCAATGATAGAATACTGGGAATTACCGATTTGGGAAATCAGAAAGTTGCCATTGATCGCCAAATGAGGAGATTAAACCCTGTACAGTGCCACCGCTGCCAATCTTACGGGCACAGCAGAAACTATTGCCGTAGGCCTTTTGTCTGCGTTAAGTGTGCTGGTGATCATCCCTCTACTGATTGCAGGAGCACAAGAATTCCCGACCCAAAGTGTGCTAACTGCAATGGCGATCATGTGGCCAACTATAAAGGTTGCGCGAAGTACAAGGAGGCCTATGATGACTTACTGGCCAATAAAGTTCGCTCCAATTACGGAAGGCAACAGAGATTCCAACGTGGTCAACAACAGCAGCAGCAACTAAACCGCTCAAAACAGCAACAAAGGCGGCAACAGGAATCGCGAAATTATAGCACGAGGGATGGAACTCGACCGGCTGAGGCCAACAAATCACCATACCCGAGGCAGCAGCGACCGCAACAACACCAGCGGCCACAAAATGGGACCCTGAAATATAACTCTAACAAACAATCCAGCCAAGCTACACCCACACAAATAAGAAACCCAGCCGAGGGGCACTTGCAGAGGTTTCAACAAAAACTTATACTGGAGCAGCAACAAAAA
>JAWNNO010002937.1:0-17614 GCA_035044985.1 Lordiphosa fenestrarum
TTCTTCCCGAAGCGTTGACTCCGTTTGGCAGATATATAAAAGAAATAAGAAATTTGCACAGGTACCACCGTTAGTCAAGTGCTATAACCAAAGACAAAAATTAAATTTTTTCTTCTAAGCAGACGCGTGCACTCGGGTCGGAGAGGAAAAAGCAACTGGGGATCGAACTCTGGTACTCTCGCTGTTAACACGAATATAATGGCGTCTTATCGGACTGCACCATCGGACACATGTGTGGCGACACGTCGCAGAGCCTACTTAAATAATTCGTTACGTTGGCTGAAATTTCGAAATGAAACACCATTTGTCTCTTTCCAACTTAAAATTTTCTATACGTCCATTTCTCTTTATGGTCAAAATGAAATTTTTTAGTTTCGAAGTAATATGAAAAAAACGATATGAGCCAAAATATCAAATTAACCAGCCAAGATTAAATTGATATTGATATTTTTTTTTTCTCTGTGCAAACATGAATTCTATGATTTTGACGAAACCGGTAAAATAACAAAGTTCTTTGATGCCTTCTAATTTTACAATTCGATGACTTCTAAGTCTTTTGATTTAATTTTAAAACCGATGGCTTGGCCAAGTCAGAAATCTTAAAAGTCAAATATCTTTATTAACATATATTATTATACCCTTGCAGATGGTATGTTAAAATTGTACTGATGAGCTGAGCTGAGCTAGCCATGTCCATCCGTTCTTCTGTCATTCCGTCTGTTTGAGTCTTTAAATTCAAACAGGCTGTATTTTTGTCGGGATCGAATCGGATGATAATAGCGTATAGCAGCCATGGAGGTGCCATCTATTGGTCAGTTTGTGAAATCAAACAACTAGCATTGGTTGAAGCAAAATAAAATTGTTTTACAAAAATCATTTAAAATCTCTATTTAAACGAAATATACAAACTGCAAGTGTATATATACCTTAGTTATCTTCGCTTTAGTTTTTATACTCTGAACCGTAGGTACATAGAGTACTATAAGTTTGTGCAAAAGTATGTAACAGCCAGAAGGAAGCATCTCCGACCCTATAAAGTATATATACTCTTGATCAGCATCAACAGCCGAGTCGATGTCCGTCAGTCTCTCTGTCCGTATGAACGCACAGATCTCAGAGATGGTAAGAGATAGAGGTTTGACATGTATGGGACATATGCTTCTTATGTCTGCAGGCAGATCAAGTTTATTTTCAATTTTGGCAAGCCCCCTCCCGCCCCCGCCATTTAGAAAAAACATCATATCTCCCACAGTTTTGATGATAGATGGCTTGTTCCTTCTGGACATATTTAGTTAGCAGGATAACTTATCGATCCGCCAAAGAAATGGAAAAGATCGGATGAACGGTTTTCGAGTTATGATCAAAAGACAATTTTCTTGGTACAGAGTATGTTATAGTCGGGCTTGACCGACTTTCTTTCTTGTTTTATTTAATTTATTATTATTTTATTTAAATTGCAACAACGTCTACTGGACATATTTACAAAATAATATAACTTAAAATGGAAAAAAAGGAAAACAAAGATTAAATTGAAATCCTTCTGATCCGTTGGGGGTTCTTTATTTGTCATAATGACCAGCTACGTCCCTGCTCGCAGCATTGGTGATCAGAAGGAAGTTAAAAAAAAAAGAGTATTTAAAGCTAGGCAAGGGCAAGATTGTAAAGAATAAAAGACCTAAGGCCTTCATCAGAAATGTTACCACTGAGAAGAGGAAAGAACTTATTATAATTCCTACACAGAGTGCGAAACGGACGATTGGAGGCATATAAAGAAGAAGCCAAAGGAAGCCTCAAAGGTATAAAGTTCCGTGTTTGTCTTGATGGGACATTAAAGTTCACACACCCAAGCAGGTAATCTGAATCGATGTTACCCTTTATAAGCTTGTGCAGAAACATTATACCCAATAAAGAGCGTATATGTTCAATGTCGGTAAATCTAAAAGCTTTAGTCTGGATAAATAAGGGGGTAGCCTCAATTGTGGGTCCCAACTCAAGTTGCGAAGGGCAAACAAAAGGAACTGCATCTGGACAGATTCAATGCGCTTACAGAGGGTTAATGAATGGGGGTTAAAAAATACACGACCCAAACTCCAAGATAGGTCTCACTAAGGATGTATTTAACAGCTTTGTCGTGAAGGGATCATTAAACTCTTTAAACCAGCGTTTAATAAAACCTAGCAAACCCATGGCTTTATTCACAGAAAGTTCAATGTGAATGCCAAAAGATAATTTATGATCAAGGGTAATAACTAGATCATAAAAAGATTCGACCTGTTCAAGCTGATAAGAATTCAATAAGTACTTATTCAAAAGGGGTACGATAAAACGTCATAGACTTACACTTGTCCCTGTTAAAATGCAACAAATTGTTAGAGCACCACAAATATATGGAATTCAAATCAACCTGAAGCAAAGCAGAATCGTTGGGCGTACATAAGTGCTCTAGAATGCTTAATTACATTAGGCAGGTCGTTAATAAATAGCACAAAAAGAAGTGGTCCAAGATGACTGCCCTGTGGAACTCCAGAGGTCACAGATACTGGATAAGAGGTACAATTATTAAATACAACTTTCTGAGTTCTAGACTGTAGATAAGATGAGATCCAATTAAGAAGGACCAACGGAAATCCCAACAAACGCAATTTCAAAATGAAAAGACAATGAGAAACACTTTCGAAAGCCTTACTAAAATCCGTAAAAATAACATCGGTTTGCTTGCCCAGAGTAAAGCCTTGAATTACTGTAGAAGTAAATTCCAGTGATGTATCTATTTGGATGGATCTATTTTTGAAAAACCCGTGCTGGATCGGTGAGATAAAAGGGAAACATGAGTGTTGAAGCTGACTGGTTATAATTTGTTCAAAGAGTTTAGGTATAGCAGAGAGTTTGGCAATACCCCTGTAGTTAGAGATGTCAGACCGTGATCCCTTTTTGTGTAAGGGAATAATAAAAGATTCTTTCCAAGAAGTAGGGAAATTAGACTGCTCAAGTGATTTGGTGAATAAGATGTGAATAGGATGGGAAAGCGAGGTTGCGCCTTGCTTTAAGATGCACGAAGGTACATTATCCGGGCCAGGAAAAAGGTTAAATTTTAATGAGAGTAAACCATTTAGGACAGAAGAAATTGAAATCGAGGGACAGCCTATGAAATCATATGAAGAAATAGGGTAAGAATAACCATTGCATAGAGAATTTTGACCAAAGATCAAGACAAAGAACTTGGTTCAGAATGGAAGGTGGAACGAAAATTTTAAATGAATATATAGATCGAGGTTTTACAAATGCATATTTTGAAACCATTATGTCATAGCATCCAGTAGCAGTGATTAAGAAGTTCTTTAAGTCAGTCTCAGTGGTATCAGGGCAGAGGCGTGAAAATAAAATTTGTTTCGGTGGAGCAACTGCTACAATAGGACGGAAAGATAGATTATCGGTAGAAGTAGAAGGGACAATGGGTCCAGCAGGAGCAGGAGCGGTTAACTCAGCAACATTGGGTGGAGTAACGGCGGCAGAACCTCCTGCAGAAGCTACAATTCGAGGTGCAGTAGCTGATGCAGGAGCAGCAATTGGAGCAGGTTCAGGACCCGCGGTAGATAAGGTGGCGGGTGTACCATTCCTATTACACCGAGAGGTAGCAAAAGTTGATAGCAATTTAATGTCAGCAGAAACGTGCTAGCAGCATCAACATCAAAACAAATTAAAGATGGCTCATTCGTTGTAGTAGGCGTAACGGGTATTGGAGCTGCTTCTGCAAAACGAGAAGGATTAGGTTGTGCTGCTTGTACAAAGCTTTTATTGCCATTAGACAAATTAGCCAATAGCTTCAAACCCTGCAAAATAGACTGCATCCTCAGATACTTCTCGTTGATCTTGCAAACATCCTCGTATATATCCATAAGATCATCATCAGGCTGGCTCATAAATTTTTGTATTTCAAGTGCCCTTTCGCGGCAGGAAACACAACACCAAAGTGCCTTTAACTTTGGTAAGAATGTCGCTCCGGCGGCTGGAAAAGCCTGCACACTTTACGTGTGCAACATTTTTACACAGCCAACATGCAACAAGCAAATCCATAGAACCAATTTTCTGGTTAAACACACAATGTTCAAAACAACAAGAGAGCATTCTGTTAGCCTTCAAGTGCAGGGCACACTGTATCTTTAAGAAGGAAAGAAAAAATAATTGTCACTTTTTAATCTGGATGTCAGCGCAGCTGCAGCAAAACACCAAAAACAATAGCAAGTACAATATGCGATAAGCGGTACTAAAAGCTTTGGCGTGTGCCGAATGCTTAAGGGGGTATTGCTGGTTGGCAAACATTTTTTTTAGTTTTTTTTTGCACATTTTTATAGCTTGGATATTTGAGAATATTGTACTAAAAGGGTTTTTTGAAATTTAAAATACTTTAGGAGATATGGCCTTTTTTGTCCAGCAATGTTTTCGCCAAAATGCGATTTGCTTAATTTGGCTACGCGCGCGCGCTCATACAGTTTTGAAAACTGCAGTTTTGATAAAAATTTTGGTGGATAAAAAAAGTAATAACGAGAAAGCTCAGCTAACTTCGTCTGTGCCGAAGTTTTTATACCCTTGCAAGTGCTCGCTTAAATATTTTCAAAAAATACTTTTTCCCATTTTCCGACCTATCGTTCGTATGGGAGCTATATGATATAGTCATCCGATTTGGACAAAAACTTGTAGAATTATATAAAAGCACGAGAAACAAACAAATACAAAATTGCAGGATGCTACCATTAAAACAAAAAAGTTTTACTAACTAAAACTGTTTTTCAGACCTATCTTTTGTATGGCAGCTATACCACATAGTTGTCCGATTTTAATAAAACTTGGTAGAATTATAAAAAAAAAACATAGAAAACCTACGATTACAAAGTTTGGAGACGTTTCCATTGAAAAGAAAAAAGTTTTTCATTCTACAACTAGTTTTCCGACCGATTGTTCCTATGGGATTGAGGAAGGGGCCAGAATGGTGACAATTCTTACATCTGTATTACGTCTGTACTGAATCTAACGCCGTTTACTTTTTCCATTTCAGATGATCCGAAGTGGAGTTATAAGTGCCGCCAGCAGCAGCAGCAGCAACAAAAAAACAGAATTTAAATAACTATTTCCGTTTTCAAATAAGATTTTTTTTACAAAAGGCTTAAAAACACCCTTCCAACCAGCAATACAATAAGCTTAGACGTTGAAGCAAAAAAAAATAGAAAATAGCAACAACAACAACACCGCACTAGCAGGGAAAAAGAAAGGGCACAATGCAAAGAGCAAAACAAAATAATTAGTAAAATAAAATAACTAATTTATTGATCGCACACTCTCTCTCTATAATATAGTAGACTAGGCACAAGTCCACAGTAGAGTTGACTTTTATGAGAAAATAACACAAGAAACTTGTAATATAAGCTCTAAGATAATTATAAGCGGAGCTAAGAAAAATAAAACCGTACGCGACGACTGATAAGCTGCGATCAGCAAAGAAAACCAAACATAGCGATGTATCGTTCGTGCTAAAAGAAACAGCAAAGGGCAATGCAAGTCAAATTAGAAAAAAGTTATTTTCCCAGGATCCTATTCCGTTAACGCCAGATGAAGCTTTGGCATTTGTACTGGAAAATGGATTAACCAAAAACACCTATGTGAACATCAGGCTGCAGAATATAAGTCCTAATTGCGACATATATCCGAGCTACAAGCATGTGATTGCGGCAAAGGAAAAATACAGACCTGACAATATCTCAGTTTCCGAAACTGTTGCAATCGTTCCATTACAAAATATTTTAGATCATACTGTAAAACGAATTATGATACTGCAAGATGAAGTTATAGAAAGATTTTATAATTACACTGAGTTAAAGTTAATAGCTTTCTATGGTTTTGACGGCTCAACAGGGCAAAGTATTTATAAGCAAAATTTCCAAAATAATGAACCCGGATACCGTAGACCAAGGCCTATTTATCGCAACACTATTACCATTAAAGCTCATTAACGAATTCAATCAAATTTTATGGATCAACCGCACACCGCAATCAATCAGATTTTGCAGACCTGAATATTAAAATATATTTACAGGTAATAAATCGACACAAATCTGCCAGATATGTGGAGCAAATCCTTTACAACTGATGAATATATCGGATGTGAATTCTGAATTCTGAACAAGCCAAAACCAAATGAAAGTAGAAATTCAAACGACGGCAATACACCGAGAAGAGCCTTTGCAGAACTATAATACTGTCGTCAATATTAAATTTAAAAGATTCTACACTATTTTGATAGCTATTTTCAGCGAATATTCGATCAACACTGAAAAGTTCGAAGACTATACTAAAAAAACAGCCAGCATATTAGTGGAGAAGTATCCTTGGAACCCCATGTCACCAACAGTCCATAAAATATCAATTCACGGACATCAAATTATTGCTGCCTCCGCTCTTCCTGTAGGCTGCTTGGGGGAAAATGCATCTGAGGCTCGTAACAAGCTGTATAAGCATGATAAAAAATGCACGCTAGAAAAAATAGCCGACGTCGATGATGATCAACGTGTATCAAATTACCATGCATATTTTTTTGGGCGTAGCTATGAAAACCATGTTATACACGGTTGTAAAATATTGGAGTTTCTTGTACAGCTCATATTTGATGGGCTTGTAGTTGTCCAAAACTCAAAGAGTTTTTCATTTTTTATTCAAATCAGACTCCTCTTTACAGTCAATAGTTAATTCCACTATGTCGTCATTTATAATAGCATCATGAAACATACATAGCCACATGCATATATATGGGCATACATACTCGTACAAGCTTATATATATGTTTGCTGGTGTGTATACCGAACCATTAAGCCTATATTTTGCTTCGAGGGCGGCGGCGGCGTAAAAAACAAACCCCTTCACTTGTTGTTAAACAAACTTTTGCGATTTCTATTTCAGTACACACAAACACACATTCCTAGTGTAGCGCGCAGATGGCCCTGGTCCGGTCCCAAAGTGGACAGAATTTAACGTGCCACCGACTCGTTTAATAATTGCTCAGAGTGTGGTGCGGTTTGGGTAAACGGCGAATTCCTTGGGTTGCTGGACCGTCAACAGCGTCGCTAGGCCTGTCAGCCCGGGACAAACCGGACAGGACATACTCGGGCCCGGGTTGGACCGCCGGCCCATTTGCTGGCAGCTGAAATTTGTGATAGATGCGGTTTGTGGAGGCTGAACCGTCGTCCATAGCGCGAGATGTTACACATACACGCACATAGACGCCGGCAGAGTGGACTTCATACATTCCGTACTTCTGTTGTTACCGTAACCCCTTAGTGTCCAGAAAAGGGATGAAACGTCTGAAAAATGCTTACTCTTGGTTTGTAAAATGTTATTACGATTATATTATGCGCATAGACACATATACAAACGTATATACTTTCAACATGAAATGTTACTTATTATATAAAACTACATACCATTTATATACATGTGTTGAATCCATTTACACACGTACACACACACACCAATGTAAGTATGAAGGTATTTGTCGTATACAAACTTGCTTGGGTAGTGGTCAACAGATTGGTGATGGTCCGTAAAGCCCACGAATGTCCCAAAATGAGGTTATTGTGTTGGGCAAAAGGTGTGGGTACCCTTACCCATATTACAATATTATGTTTAGCTATGTCCAAACACTCCGAAATAGGGTTAGTGGTGTGACAAGCACAGTACCACGGTGTAGCACTAAAAGTTGACATTACTTTAAGAGCTCACACGTGGCGGTGAATAAACCTGACAAATGAGCAAATACCTGCCGCAGCATTCGTTAATTTAAAATTTTACGAGAGCGAATTGAGCTTATATCTGTCCGTCCGTCTGTTTATATGCCATCTCCCTAGTCAGTATGAAAGATATCATCATTAAACATTCCACGAAGTCTTGTGGTACAAATACGCTGCACATTTTGGACATATTTAGTTATTAGTATTATATATCGATCAGTCTAAGAAATATCAAGTTTGGCGGCGTTTTCTTTCAAAACAAAGTATATAAATCTAAACATGCTTATATTTACCCGCGGCTTCGCTCGCATTTGCTTCAATTTAATTTTTATTTATCATGTTAGTAATATTTTGATACTCTGTACCAGAGGTACATAGAGTACACTGAAAAAATAAATCAATCCGAAACGGTATTGAAATCAGGGTAATCCCGGATAGTCTTGATTCGATCCCAAAAAAGATTGATTTTACTCAAAACTTTTTTTTAGTCCCGAAAAACAGGATCATTTTAAGCCTGTTTCGGGATTACCCTGTTGTCAATCCCGTTTCGGATTGATTTCAGATTTTTATACCCTTGCAAAGGGTATTATAATTTTGCCCAGAAGTTTGAAACGCATAGAGATATTCATTTCCGACCCCATAAACTATATATATTCTTGATCAGTGTGACGAGCTGAGTCGATTGAGCTTTGTCCGTCCGTTGTCCGTCCGTCTGTCCGTCCGTCCGTTGTCCGTCCGTCTGTTTCTACGCGAACTAGTCTCTCAGTTTTAAAGCTATCGAGCTGAAATTTTGCATAGAGTCTTCTTTTTGCTGCACACTACTTATATGTCGTGAACCGACAGGATCGGATGACTATATCTCATAGCTCCCATAGGAACAATCGGTCGGAAAATGAGTTGTAGTATGAAAAACTTTTTTCTTTTCAATGGAAACGTCTCCGAACTTTGTAATCGTAGGTTTTATGTTTTTTTAGAATTCTACCAAGCTTTATTAAAATTGGACAACTATATGGTATAGCTGCCATATAAAAGATAGGTCTGAAAAACAGTTTTAGTTAGAAAAACTTTTTTGTTTTCAATGGTAGCATCCTGCAATTTTGTATTGGTTTGTTTCACGTAATTTTACAAATTTTTGGACAAATTGGATGACTATATCATATAGCTCCCATACGAACGATCGGTCGGAAAATGGGAAAAAGACTATTTTTTGAAAATATATAAGCGAGCACATGCAAGGGTATAAAAACTTTTTCACAGACGAAGTTAGCTTAGCTTTCTCGATTTGTTTTCTGTGTATATTAAGTTTGTGCAAAAGTATGTAACATCCAGAAGGAAGCAAATCCGACCCCATGAAGTATATAAATTCTTGATCAGCATCAACCGAGTCGAAAATAAAGGTTATCGAAAGACTTTTATTATTGAATTCAGTAAATAAAACACAGTCAGAGACTTTAATTTTAAAATAACAAAATAAAAGTCTTTCTGATTTAGATTCACCATTTTCTGCGCTGCGTGAATGATCTAGATACGCAAGGACAAGCCAATCTATGTATTTTATTTTAACTGTAGTTTGTGCCAGAGATCTGCAGCAAGCAGCATGCACAAATGAAAATTGCTAAAGCACTCGTGTATTGGATGATCGTAGTATTTGTGAGTTCGTGTGTTGCCCAGTACTACTTGCGGTGACTTGTAGCTCCAGCCGCGTGTTCTTGTTGCCGACATCAATGATCTGCTGCGAGCTTACACGAGCAAAGCTCACGAGTAACGTCGTCTCCGCCACGTAAAAAACACTTACTTGAGAGAGCAAAAGAGATAGCATAGAATTTAAACCCAATTCCTAGGGCCTGAGCGACGGCGGGCTTATAGCTCGAATAAGCGAAATATAATAATCTATAATTCTAAAATTAAATTCTCTGACTGAGTTTTATTTACTGAATTTTATAATAAAGTCTTTCGATAACTTTTATTTCCTGAGTTTTAAAAGTAAAAATGTTAAACAATTATTATCAACTATATAAGTATTGAAAAAACTGTTACTTAATGACATTTGTTATAAAACTCTTTAAAAACAGTTATTTTGTGAGTAATAATATAAAACTCTTGAGTAACTAGTATTCTCCGAGTATAAAAATAAAACTCTTTAATAATTATTATTTACTGAGTACTAAAATTAAAATAAAAAATAACTGTTAATGTTGACCATTACAGTAAAACTCAGCCAATAAAACTTTATTGCTAATATCGAGGACGGAAGGGAAAACTAATATTTTCGTGCATTTAGAATAATTTTAGAACATTTGCCTTATAGTTTTATTTGTATAAGAGTTTTATGAAAATAAGTGTTATTTTCCGTCCCTGGGGTGTAAAGCCTAACCTACAAATGTGAGCAAGGAACGATGTATATTGGTTTAGCAACTCACCTTGTAAATATAGAGCTTGTGCTCCACATTCATTTCTGCGCACATTAATTTAGTCTTTAACACGTCGCACAGTGGGCCCTTTTGAGTTTTTTCGTTGAATAAAAAACTTTTGAACCAAATTAGATAATCGAAAAAAAAGGCCATAAAATGGCACATACGATATTTTCGCGCACAGGGGTCGACATATTGATCGGTGGATAACGTTTGCCGACAATTCTATTCAGCTTGTGTTTTTTCAAAGCCTGCACGTTTCCTCGGGGACGTGATAAAAAGGTACGCTTTGTGAAGCTATAACAGCCATATGAGTAACACATCTCAGAATAAATTCGGATCGGTTAGTTTTGAACATAGCTCTATCAAAAGAGTTAGCTTCTTTTGCCAAGCGCTTGAGTGAAGAAGTTATTTTTTTGCGGCAGAACTCGGGCAGAGGCCCCACTATGCCCGTCTGGGGGGTTACTTACATTTCACACTACTTGGGATTGTATTGATACCAAAAAATAAAGATACTATATAGTTTCAGTTCCAATTTGAGACAATGCTTATTAAATTGATATTGATTCCAATTTATTTGGGTGCGGAAAAAACTTTGATTTATATTAAAAAACAAGAAAGAAAGTCGGTCAAGCCCGACTATAGCATACTCTGTACCAACGAAATTATACGCTCAGCATACATTTGGATGCTGCAGTAGCAGCTAAAAGCAGCGCTGCTACTGCGCTGCAGCAGCGAAAAATCTTTTGATCATAACTCAACAACCGTTCATCCGATCTTCACCATTCTTTTGGCGGATCGATAAGTTCTCCTGATTACTAAATATGTCTAGAAAGAACGAACCATCTATCTTTAAAACTGTGGGAGATATGACGTTTCCAAATTGCGGTGGCGGGAAGGGGCGTGGCCAAAGAGGAAAATAGACTTGATCTGCCTGCAGACATAAGGAGCATATGTCCCATACATGTCAAACCTCTATCTCTTACCATCTCTGAGATCTGTGCGTTCATACGGACAGACAGACGGACAGACATGACATGACGGACAACACTCGGCTGTTGATGCTGATGAAGAATATATAATTTATAGGGTCGAAGATGCTTCCTTCTGGCTATCACATACTTTTGCACAAGCTTATAATACTCTATGTTCCTACGGTACAGAGTATACAAATTGTTTAACTTCAACTTTTTCCTTTCTTTTAAATAAATTTATTTATTTATTAGCAAGTATTATTTTAAAAGAAATTGGTTTCTAATTACATGACTGTGATATAAAAAAAACTGTTAATGGAATTTTCTTTGAAATTAATTCACTGACAACCGGGAAAAATTTAAGAATAAATTTTTTTTGTCGCTGGCAAATATTTGTTTCTAATTGTTTTTGCACATATATTTATAAGGCATGATGTTCCAACTTAAGTCAAACAAAATGGCCAAATGTTTTGAAATAATTGCACAAAAAATTAAATTAATTTGCACAATTTAAATTTCTTATTAGACCATAACATTAGGACCGGATTCTGGTATACTGGATAGCTACTTTACAGAAAAATATTCGAGATTTTCGGAATAAAATCAGGGGCCGAAACCGAAAAACTTTTTGAGTTCCCCGACTCGCTGGCTCGAACCAAAAATAATCAATTGTTAAGGATTGAAAACTGCCGTTTCGATGATTTCGAGTTTTGGTTCGAACCTTGGCTCAGCCCATGCTTGACACAACATTAATTCAATGAAAACAAGAGCGTAAATTAAAGTCGACCCTGCCCGAATAATGGATAATTTAGTGGAATTAATGTTTATAACCTATTATAATTTATTATTCGATTTTTATGAAAATTTCAGAGATTGTAGATATTGGGCACAAACTTTTTTTTATTGCGGGGCGACTTTATTATACCCTTTTTATACCCTTGCATGGGGTATATTTTAATTGTCCAGATGTTTGTAGCGCATAGAACGAAACATTTCCGACCACATAAAGTATATATATTCTAGATCAGCATGACGAGCTTAGACGATATAGCCATGTCCGTCTGTCCGTCTGTTTCTATGCTATCTCCTCCGTCAGTTTTAAAGCTATCGCCACCAAACTTTGCACGAAGTCTTCTGGTCCAAATACGCTGCACATTTGTCGGAGCCGGCCAGATCGGATGACTATAACATATAGCTGCCATAGGAACGATCGGTCGAAAAACTAGCCATAGTGAGAAAAACTTTTTTGTTTTTAATGCAAACGTCTCCAAACTCCGTATTTACTAGTTTATAATGCTTCCCTATAATCCGCCAAATTTGGTCGAAATCGGACATCTATATGGTAAAGCTTTCATACAAAAGTTGAGTCAGAAAAGTAGTGGGAAAGACTTGTTTGTTATCAGTGGACAAGTCCTTCAAATTAGTTAAAAAATGTGCTGCAAGGGTATACAAACGCTTTGATCTATCTATGAATTTCTAGTCATAGTTCACAAAATTATTGATTCATTGAATTTTAGCTCATGACATGAGGCATGAGCTATATGATCTGTTTGAAATAGTTCAGCTCAGCTCAGCTCATGCTCAACTCCAATACCTCATAGGGTTCAATGTCAATATGAATAGATCAAACAGCTCAAAATCAAGAACTATTAAAAAGCATATATAAGAAATGGAGCATAATTTAAATATTGATACTGCACTGTACTTAAGCCAATCTGTAAGTAACTATATTAAACAATCGGTATTGAAATACATAGACTCAATAGTTATTCCGCATTTAACCAAATACCACAAAATGGCTTTTTTTACTGTTTCCGCCTGCAAATGAATTGTTACAATTTTCGGAGGAAGAACGGAATACCACCATAGAAAACTGCAAAATGACTATGAGGAACTTTATTTCACACGAGGATTCATCAAATAGCTGTATAATCAATCACACAACTGGTAATGGTGCATTTTCCGTTTTTGTACGATCTTTTGCTAACCAATCAGAAGACGACTCAGTTGATCGTGAAATAAAGGCATATACGAGCTACGTAAACAGATTCAGTGAGGACATAAATCCATCAAAATGGTGAGAAACCAATAAAGAGCAGTTCCCACTAATTTTTAAAGCAGTGCAACATCAGAGAGGGCCTTTTCTCAAGCGGGAAACCTCATATCTGGAAAAAGGTCCGGTTTAACGTCCAAAAATTATATGATAAAAAAAATTGTGTTCTTAAATAATAACTTAACAAAATAATATTACATGCATAATTTTATTTCAGTATATTTGTTTGTCTGCTGGTAGAATGTCAAGGTCTTTATACATGGGGTAGTTACGCATCGACTGGAAGCCAAGAGGCTGTATCAGGAGCATAAGTGGACGGGTTTTGGGGGTCCTAAATTAGCAAGTCAGCGGTGTGCAGTTTCTACATTGGGTTTCTACATTGGGCCAATTAAACTTTCTTGGAAGCATATATATTTAACTCGTGGCTAAGCTCGACCATGAAGCAGCGTTCTTCGAGGAAGGAAATATGGAAATATGGTAACATATTTTTTTTGTGTTGACTTGATTTTTGACTTGATATGATCTAATGAGCCACTGGAGCACCGATTGAAGCTTGATCTATTTGGAGCTTGCTCTGTTTGGAGCTTGATCTGTTTGGAGTCATTATAAATTTGAGCTGACTAACTCGAATCAAAATATTTTCAGACTTGACTTACATGAACCTTTTTTATTAAACATGAATCAAAGGGCACTTTGATTCCACTCATACAGAGCTATAGTTCGTACCATACCATACCAAACATATTAAATAATCCAAATTTTAGCTGAGTGTTTAAATTGGTTGGTACAGAGTATGTTATAGTCGGCCTTGACCGACTTTCTTTCTTGTTTTTAGTGTTATTTGAGCTCCACATTTTTTGTGTGTATGTGTCAGATAATCATGCAATTTCTAATGCTATTTGTTGGCTTACTAGGCGGTTCTTGGTTAATTAAGTAAAATTAGCTTATTAGCATATTCATTTAAGTTTGTATTTCACAAACCTACTAACTGCTAAAATCAATGAAAGAGTTCGTTCCTTATTATTGCATGTGTACATATACGCATTTTGATTATATAATATACATCGTTCCCTCAGTAGGTAGGGCTAAGCACATACACGCTCGAAATATTTGACTGACTGAAAAGTTTCTTTCCTGTGACCTTGTAAAGTTTTCGTCGTAAGAAAAAGATCTTTACCAGACGTTCAAAGAAAGTTTTCTTCCCATTCCACGGAGTGGGTTAAAAAGAATGCCCAAGTACGTGATTCAACAAGTAGGCCATTTGATTTCACGCCTTTCGTTGTGATGTGGTTGCATTTTATTTTGTAAATGTTGCACAGTACATTACAATAGCCTCAGCAGCCTTAAGCTCAATCATATAATTACCTGTTGAAGTTAAGTGATATCCCATTTTATCTATTGCTAATGGCCACAGTGTGTTCAAATAGGGCTCTAGATTCTAGGGGAACAAGTTCACCTTAACACCCTAAGCTATATTTGTTTTTATAGTACCTGTTTGAATCTAAAATATATTTTTTGGCTTTAAGCTTGCATTCATAAGACAAAGCAATAAGAAGCGTTTAGAAACGGAAGGATTGTTTTTTTAGTTTTTGTATTTTTTCAGATTTGTTACTTTTTTCCATCTTGCGTCCAGCGAATGCTGGCGCCATCCGGTGTTCCTGCTGCTGGCAGCTGTTGAATGCTCCAGTTTTTCTTAGCATATTGCACTCTTCATCGCCTACGAGCAACGTATTGTCAAGGTGTTGCAGTTAAATCGCAGCAGCAAAAAATTCACTTTTCAAGAATGAAAAAATGGTCGTGGTTGGCCATGAATAAAGGCGTTTTTGCGTTTGGGCGCATCAAAATTGCACCATATGGAAATTTAGTTGGCAACTGCCGTGATATCGTTGACGCCAATGACGATCTGGGGGAAAAAACAGCAGCCGCATATGCGAAGGTCAATCAAGTGGCGTCGTTTTTGCCAACTGCCTTTCGCCAATGCGCCAAAATTGCGGTGAAACAAAAACAGCTACTTCCACTCATCGAGAAAAAAATCCCAGCATGCCGGGTCGGGCCGCGTAGTTTAAGGGGATTAGGCAGTCAGTTGGAAACCGCTTGTTTGCCCAGTGGCATGCAGCTTGATGCACTTCACTGTTTTTTATGCATCTACAGCAACAGCATACTTTCAACCACAACTACCTTTGCGCGCAATGTAGCATAGTGGTGGAGGTGGCTGTTGGACGTCATGCGATACTGTCGCCGATTAGGCGTGTACGTGTATGGATGTGCAAAGTGCTTGTGATGAGTGTTTTGGATGTTTGTTGGTTTTTGACACGGCGTAAAAAAACGATTTTTTTTGTGCACAGATTGTTTGCCTCCTAAGGTCCTTGGCCTTGAAACTGTGTGACGTGTTTTTTGTCAGCTTAACGGTTTTATTGAGAATCGCTGCTTCTTAATGCATTCTTTTAGACAATCCAAAGGTGTGAAGTTTTGCATACTCAGAGCATTAATTGGCAGTTAGCCAAGACAATAATATAAACCTATTCATACATGGTGCGCCATCTAAAGTGTCGGTATGGCAACACTGAATAACTTTGACATTTACCAACCGATTGCTTTTGTTAGACATGTTTTGGAAACATCAATCTAGTACAATTTTGACCATGGAATGCTTCACACCAAAACAACGTGCCGAAATGGTGACGCTGTTCATCGAAACAGTCGCTCGAATGGCCGACACTGAACCAGATTTTTGGAAACAAATTTTGATGACCGATGAGGCCCATTTCACGCTTTCTGGTGGTGTTAATAAGCAAAATTGTCGCATATGGGGCACGGAAAATCCACACCGCATCCATGAAATACCTTTACACGACCAAAAAGTGACTGTTTGGGCCGGCGTTTGCGCCAAAACCATCATTGGGCCATATTTTTTTCGTGAAAACGAAACAGTCGATGGAAATCGATATCGGTGGATGTGGGCACATTTTGTCTGCCCGCAAATGCGCGAAAAAGGTCTTGACGGTTACTGGTTCCAACAAGACGGTGCTCCGTGCCACACTGCAAATCAAACAATCGACTTATTGCAGCGGAAATTCCCTGGACGCCTGGTATCAAAAAGAGGCGATATTGACTGGCCACCCAGATCTCCAGATTTGACCGCCCCAGACTTCTTTTTGTGGGGCTATTTAAAAAGCAAGGTTTACGCCAGCGATCCACAGACCATTGAAGAGCTTAAGGCCAACATTCGTGCCGAAATCGCCACTTTATCGACTGAGACGCTCGAAAAAGTGATGGAAAATGCCGCAAAAAGGGCACATTTTGTTGTGGCCAATAAAGGCGGCCACTTGATTGATGTTGTGTTCAAAAAGTAGTCGAAATAAATTGTACAGGACCAAATTAAAGGAACAAGATCAACATATAGCAATCGGTTGTTTGTTTTTATATTTATTTAGTGTTGCCATACCGACACTTTAGATGGCGCACCCTGTATAATACAAGGGTACTTGACCAAATGAATTTATTCATTTTATCACAATGAAAAGAAAACACGAAAGCGAGGCTCACTTTGCCGTTGCCGAAGTTTCAATACATTTAAGACAGATTTTTTCAATGGCAGCTACATGTTATCATCCGATCCGCGCGACTCCGAAATATTAGCAGTGTGCAGCTAAAAAATAACTCTGACCCCATAAAGTATATATATTCTTGATCAGCATCAACTGCCGAGTCGATATAGCCATGTCCGTCTGTCCGTCCGTCTGTCTGTCCGTATGAACGCACTGATCTCAGAGATGGTAAGAGATAGAGGTTTGACTTGTATGGGACATATGCTTCTTATGTCTGCAGGCAGATCAAGTTTATTTTCAATTTTGGCCACGCCCCCTCCCGCCCCCGCAATTTAGAAAAAACGTCATATCTCCCACAGTTTTAAAGATAGATGGCTTGTTCCTTCTGGACATATTTAGTTATTAGGATAACTTATCGATCCGCCAAAGGAATGAAGAAGATCGGATGAACGGTTTTCGAGTTATGATCAAAAGACCAATTTTCTTGGTACAGAGTATGTTATAGTCGGGCTTGATCGACTTTCTTTCTTGTTCGAAAGAAGAATTTGAACACAATATACTACTACCACCACACAAGGCAGGCAAGGCAGGGTGAGGTGTGGGGGTTGTTTATATAACGTGGGAGATACAAAATTTTTAAATTTTTAAGGAATTTTGTTCCTAAAAATAAGGTAATTTTGGCCTTGGTATAAGGCAAAAAACTGCCTAATAGTTAGGAATTTTGTTCCTAAATGTAAGGTCAATAATTCCTCACTTTTAGGCAGTTTTTTGCAAAAAACTGCCTAATAGTTAGGAATTTTGTTCCTAAATGTAAGGTCAATAATTCCTCACTTTTAGGCAGTTTTTTGCCATA